>JAXIVJ010011120.1:7500-44670 GCA_036785665.1 Chirona hameri
AGGGTTAACTCAGTCACTGGCGGGCCAGCTCAGGTCGGGGGTTAACTCAGTCACTGGCGGGGCAGCTCAGGTCAGGGGTTAACTCAGTCACTGGCGGGCCAGCTCAGGTCGGGGGTTAACTGAGTCACTGGAAGGCCAGCTCAGGTCAAGGGTTAACTCAGTCACTGGCGGGCCAGCTCAGGTCGGGGGTTAACTCAGTCACTGGAAGGCCAGCTCAGGTCAAGGGTTAACTCAGTCACTGGCGGGGCAGCTCAGGTCAGGGGTTAACTCAGTCACTGGAAGGTCAACTCAGGTCAGGGGTTAACTCAGTCACTGGAAAGCCAGCTCAGGTCAAGGGTTAACTCAGTCACTGGCGGGCCAGCTCAGGTCAGGGGTTAACTCAGTCACTGGCGGGCCAGCTCAGGTCAGGGGTTAACTCAGTCACTGGCGGGCCAGCTCAGGTCAGGGGTTAACTCAGTCACTGGAAGGTCAGCTCAGGTCAGGGGTTAACTCAGTCACTGGCGGGCCAGCTCAGGTCAGGGGTTAACTCAGTCACTGGAAGGCCAGCTCAAGTCAAGGGTTAACTCAGTCACTGGAAGGCCAGCTCAGGTCAAGGGTTAACTCAGTCACTGGCGGGCCAGCTCAGGTCGGGGGTTAACTCAGTCACTGGCGGGCCAGCTCAGGTCAGGGGTTAACTCAGTCACTGGCGGGGCAGCTGAAGTCAAGGGTTAACTCAGTCACTGGAAGGCCAGCTCAGGTCAAGGGTTAACTCAGTCACTGGCGGGCCAGCTCAGGTCGGGGGTTAACTCAGTCACTGGAAGGCCAGCTCAGGTCAAGGGTTAACTCAGTCACTGGCGGGCCAGCTCAGGTCGGGGGTTAACTCAGTCACTGGCGGGGCAGCTCAGGTCAGGGGTTAACTCAGTCACTGGAAGGTCAGCTCAGGTCAGGGGTTAACTCAGTCACTGGAAGGCCAGCTCAGGTCAGGGGTTAACTCAGTCACTGGAAGGCCAGCTCAGGTCAAGGGTTAACTCAGTCACTGGCGGGCCAGCTCAGGTCGGGGGTTAACTCAGTCACTGGCGGGGCAGCTCAGGTCAGGGGTTAACTCAGTCACTGGAAGGTCAGCTCAGGTCAGGGGTTAACTCAGTCACTGGCGGGCCAGCTCAGGTCAGTCAGCTAAGACTCTTGGAGCCAACTCAGGTCGGTTAGTTCTGTCTGTCTGTCTGTCAATGCGAGGCCCAAGACAGGCGAGGAATCTCAGTCATGGGGGGAACTCAAGTCAGTCTGGTTGTCAACTGTCGCATTCCACGTCAGTTTTCTGACTGAATTACTATTCACATTATCCATCTGAGTTCTGACTATCTTACACCAGCCTGTATGCGACATATTGTACTCGCACTGTACCCAGTGACCTCCCACTGCCTACTCTGCGCTCCCGCCAGCCGACGACCCGACCTGTGTGGTGGACGACGTGTGTCTAGCGCGCACTCCGTGTCTCAATGACGGCGTGTGCACCAGTCTGGAGGGCGGCCGGTTCCAGTGCGTCTGCCGCGGCCTGTGGCGGGGCGCCACCTGCTCCGAGCCCAGACACCCCTGCCGGGAGAAGGCGCTCTGTGGCAAGCGGTTTGCCTGCCAGCTGGCGCCGCACTCAGTGGCTGGCTACACCTGCAACTGCGACGCTGTGCCTGGCTACTCGACCAAGTCAGGTCAGGGTCAGGTCAGGGTCGGGTCAGGTCAGGGTCAGGTCAGGGTCAGGTCAGGGTCAGGTCAGGGTCAGGTCAGGGTCAGGTCAGGGTCAGGTCAGGGTCAGGTCAGGGTCAGGTCAGGGTCGGGTCAGGGTCAGGTCAGGGTCAGGTCAGGGTCAGGTCAGGGTCAGGTCAGGGTCAGGTCAGGGTCAGGTAAGGATCAGGTCAGGGTCAGGTCAGGGTCAGGTCAGGGTCAGGGTCAGGGTCAGGTCAGGGTCAGGTCAGGGTCAGGTCAGGGTCAGGTCAGGGTCAGGTCAGGGTCAGGTCAGGGTCAGGTCAGGGTCAGGTCAGGGTCAGGTCAGGGTCAGGTCAGGGTCAGGTCAGGGTCAGGTCAGGGTCAGGTCAGGGTCAGGTCAGGGTCAGGTCAGGGTCAGGTCAGGGTCAGGGTCAGGTCAGGGTCAGGTCAGGTCAGGTCAGGGTCAGGGTCAGGTCAGGGTCAGGTCAGGTCAGGTCAGGGGTGAATCTGACCGGCAGTGTTCCTGTATTTCCGGCAGAGTCTGACCCGCAGTGCGTCGTGTCGGACGTGTGTCTGCAGCGGTCACCCTGTCAGAACGGCGGCTCCTGTGTGAGTCTGCCCCACCTGAGCTACAGCTGCAGCTGTACCCCCGCCTGGACGGTACGTCACATCCTGTCCCACCTGAGCTACAGCTGCAGCTGTACCCCCGCCTGGACGGTACGTCACATCCTGTCCCACCTGAGCTACAGCTGCAGCTGTACCCCCGCCTGGACGGTACGTCACATCCTGTCCCACCTGAGCTACAGCTGCAGCTGTACCCCCGCCTGGACGGTACGTCACATCCTGCCCCACCTGAGCTACAGCTGCAGCTGTACCCCCGCCTGGACTGTACGTCACATCCTGCCCCACCTGAGCTACAGCTGCAGCTGTACCCCCGCCTGGACGGTACGTCACATCCTGTCCCACCTGAGCTACAGCTGCAGCTGTACCCCCGCCTGGACGGTACGTCACATCCTGCCCCACCTGAGCTACAGCTGAAGCTGTACCCCCGCCTGGACGGTACGTCACATCCTGTCCCACCTGAGCTACAGCTGCAGCTGTACCCCCGCCTGGACGGTACGTCACATCCTGTCCCACCAGAGCTACAGCTGCAGCTGTACCCCCGCCTGGACGGTACGTCACATCCTGTCCCACCTGAGCTACAGCTGCAGCTGTACACCCGCCTGGACGGTACGTCACATCCTGTCCCACCTGAGCTACAGCTGCAGCTGTACCCCCGCCTGGACGGTACGTCACATCCTGTCCCACCTGAGCTACAGCTGCAGCTGTACACCCGCCTGGACGGTACGTCACATCCTGTCCCACCTGAGCTACAGCTGCAGCTGTACCCCGCCTGGACGGTACGTCACATCCTGTCCCACCTGAGCTACAGCTGCAGCTGTACCCCCACCTGGACGGTACGTGACATCCTGTCCCACCTGAGCTACAGCTGCAGCTGTACCCCCGCCTGGACGGTACGTGACATCCTGTCCCACCTGAGCTACAGCTGCAGCTGTACCCCCGCCTGGACGGTACGTCACATCCTGTCCCACCTGAGCTACAGCTGCAGATGTACCCCCGCCTGGACGGTACGTCACATCCTGTCCCACCTGAGCTACAGCTGCAGCTGTACCCCCGCCTGGACGGTACGTCACATTCTGTCCCACCTGAGCTACAGCTGCAGCTGTACCCCCGCCTGGACGGTACGTGACATCCTGTCCCACCTGAGCTACAGCTGCAGCTGTACCCCCGCCTGGACGGTACGTCACATCCTGTCCCACCTGAGCTACAGCTGCAGCTGTACCCCCGCCTGGACGGTACGTGACATCCTGTCCCACCTGAGCTACAGCTGCAGCTGTACCCCCGCCTGGACGGTACGTGACATCCTGTCCCACCTGAGCTACAGCTGCAGCTGTACCCCCGCCTGGACGGTACCTGACATCCTGTCCCACCTGAGCTACAGCTGCAGCTGTACCCCCGCCTGGACGGTACGTCACATCCTGTCCCACCTGAGCTACAGCTGCAGCTGTATCCCCGCCTGGACGGTACGTCACATCCTGTCCCACCTGAGCTACAGCTGCAGCTGTACGAGCTACAGCTGCAGCTGTACCTCCGCCTGGACGGTACGTCACATCCTGTCCCACCTGAGCTACAGCTGCAGCTGTATCCCCGCCTGGACGGTACGTCACATCCTGTCCCACCTGAGCTACAGCTGCAGCTGTACCCCCGCCTGGACGGTACGTCACATCCTGTCCCACCTGAGCTACAGCTGCAGCTGTACCCCCGCCTGGACGGTACGTCACATCCTGTCCCACCTGAGCTACAGCTGCAGCTGTACCCCCGCCTGGACGGTACGCCACATCCTGTCCCACCTGAGCTACAGCTGCAGCTGTACCCCCGCCTGGACGGTACGTCACATCCTGTCCCACCTGAGCTACAGCTGCAGCTGTACCCCCGCCTGGACGGTACGTCACATCCTGTCCCACCTGAGCTACAGCTGCAGCTGTACCCCCGCCTGGACGGTACGTCACATCCTGTCCCACCTGAGCTACAGCTGCAGTTGACGTGTGACATGTTATGTTTTATGTCATAATTGTATGCAAAGAATGACGCATTTGATGTAAGAAATGACGCGTTCTTTCGACCACTGGTTGCCAACCGATCAAACTGACCGTTCAGGTGCTCAAGCAGGAGCACACAGGTTTGTTTTTGTGTTGTTACCACCGGTGTATGCAATCATTATTGTCATTTTGATAAACGTTATTTTACCTCTGATTTACTGCAACTGTTTGATGACCATCTCTTCTCCAGGGTAAGGACTGTCAGATGCCGTCTACTCCATGTGAGGGGACGATGGAGGACCCGTGTGGCGGTCCCGACACTGTGGGCAGCTGTAAGAGGAACCCCAACAGTCCGCTGGGCTTCTCCTGTGGCTGTTCACAGACACCCGGCTGGGAGGCCAGCTCAGGTCGGTACAGCACTGGCACATCGCCAGCAGGGGTGTGGGTTGGTGAAAATGATTGTGGATGCCCAAATTGAAACTTCTTGTAGGTACATAGGTATCCCTTCCCATACTCCCGCTCCAGCTGAAATGACACTGATTTGTCAAATGACACTGATTTGTATGTATGTATGTATGTATGTATGTATGTATGTATGTATGTATGTATGTATGTATGTATGTATGTATGTATGTATGTATGTATGTATGTAAGTATGTATGTATGTATGTATGTATGTATGTATGTATGTATGTATGTATGTATGTATGTATGTATGTATGTATGTATGTATGTATGTATGTATGTATGTATGTATGTATGTATGTATGTATGTATGTGTGTGTATGTATGTATGTATGTATGTATGTATGTATGTATGTATGTATGTATGTATGTATGTATGTATGTATGTATGTATGCATGCATGCATGCATGCATGTATGTATGTATGTATGTATGTATGTATGTATGTATGTATGTATGTATGTATGTATGTATGTATGTATGTATATATCTATATATATATATATATATATATATATATATATATATATATATATATATATATATATATATATATATAGATATAGATATAGATATAGATATAGATATAGACATAGACATAGACATAGACATAGACATAGACATAGACATAGACATAGACATAGACATAGACATAGACATAGACATAGACATAGACAATAGACAATAGACAATAGACAATAGACAATAGACAATAGACAATATACAATAGACAATAGACAATAGACAATAGACAATAGACAATAGACAATAGACAATAGACAATAGACAATAGACAATAGACAATAGACAATAGACAATAGACAATAGACAATAGACAATAGACAATAGACAATAGACAATAGACAATAGACAATATACAATAGACAATAGACAATAGACAATAGACAATAGACAATAGACAATAGACAATAGACAATAGACAATAGACAATAGACAATAGACAATAGACAATAGACAATAGACAATAGACAATAGACAATAGACAATAGACAATAGACAATAGACAATAGACAATAGACAATAGACATAGATATATAGATATATAGATATATAGATATATAGATATATAGATATATAGATATATAGATATATAGATATATAGATATATAGATATATAGATATATAGATATATAGATATATAGATATATAGATATATAGATATATAGATATATAGATATATAGATATATAGATATATAGATATATAGATATATAGATATATAGATATATAGATATATAGATATATAGATATACAGATATATAGATATATAGATATATAGATATATAGATATATATATATATATATATATATATATATATATATATATATATATATATATATATATATATATATATATATATATATATATATATATATATATATATATATATATATATATATATATATATATATATATATATATATATATATATATATATATATATATATATATATATATATATATATATATATATATATATATATATATATATATCTGAACTCAATTACCTTGATAACAATGCTAATATTTAACATGAAACACCCCCACAATAACGATAAGAGCGAGCTCTGACAGGTACAAAGATACGAAGCAAGTACCAAAACATACGAAACATCAAATCGTCTAACACGCGCCAAAAATGCAAGCGAAATCCTGGGGTCCAAGGTCAAATTGGTCACGTCACTGACGCCCCACACCTGGTCCAGCTGGGCGCCAGTGCTGAGTGGCATACCACAGGGATCAGTACTGGGCTCAACACTCTTCCTGCTCTTCATCAACGACCTCCCCGGACACGTCAACAGCGGCATCAAGCTATTCGCGGACGACACCAAAATATACGGAAGCGTCCAGGAACGGAGTGGGCGTGACCAGCTTCAGCAGGACCTCGACGCAGTCTGCAAATGGTCTGGAGTGTGGCAGATGCCATTTAACATGATCAAGTGCAATACGATGCATCTCGGACCGAGGAACGTTCGCCAAACCTACTCCATGTTTGGAGGCCAGTTGGAGCAAGTGGAGGACGAGAAGGACTTGGGAGTCGTCGTGGACACCTCGCTGAAGTTCCGTAAGCAGGCGGCGGCGGCGATCGCAAAGGCAAACCGAGTCCTCGGCACAATCCGGCGCTCGTTTGAGCACATCGACCAGCAGACGCTCCCGCTGCTCTTTAAGACCCTGGTCAGACCGCTGCTCGAATATGGGAACGCTGTCTGAGGCCCGTTCAACGCTGAAGACGTACGACTGGTGGAACGAGTACAACGGAGGGCGACCAAGCTTGTTCGACCAATCAGACTGCTTCCGTACGAGGACCGGCTGAGAGCCCTGCGCCTGCCGTCTCTGCAGTACAGAAGACGGCGCGGCGACCTCATTCTGATCTACCAGCTGATGAACGGCCGCATCGAACTCGATAAGCAGAAGTTCTTCCAGGACCCGCCGTCGGCAATCACACGAGGACACTCCCTGAAGGTTGCCAAACCGCAAGCGCAGACCAGAGTGAGACGGAACTTCTGGTCTATGAGAGCAGTGAGCGACTGGAACGCACTTCCGGAACACGTCGTTTCATCAGCCACGACGAACCTCTTCAAGAACCGCCTGGACCACTACTGGACGGGCATCATGTACGATGCGCCAGGATAGGCGACACAACACTGAAGCCGCATATGGTCAAGGAAAGCGTACCCTTTTGAATTATCCACTGAGGCATAAAAACAATCCAGAGATGTAAAGAGCGGGCAAGACAGGCATCTAGTCCTCCTTATAGTCCCGTACTATAAGTACAAGTACAAGTACAAGAGTACCAGCCGCTCTGGCGCTGAATTGTTGTTCCTGACCGAGGCGGCGTGAGTGCCAGCCGGTCTGGCGCTGAATTGTTGTAAATACTGCGGTGTGCCATTCAGCGAGAATGTGTATACTGTATACTGTATAGTCATCGTTCGCTGATTGTTGTATACCTAATGGACCTAATAGTGTTGCAGTAGGCAAGCGACCTGTTCGAAATGTCACCTTCTTTTCTGCAACAGGGAGAGTATGTTGCGCATTCGCAGGTCACCGGAGATAAAGGGTACGATCGGCAACACGACGAATTCGCCGTAATCACGACGAATTCGTCGGTGATTCGTCGGACGCCGAATATTCGCTCGGTTTGTGTTCGGCAACACGACGAATCTGCAAACGAGCGAATTCTCCCGACGAATTCGCTCTGTCGGAGCGCGAATTTCCAAACCAGTCGTCGGGAGGGCTAATTTATTTTACAGTGTGCCATAACGTCATCTGCAGTTTTGCTGTATTGACTGCGGTGTTGCTGAGTACTGACAAAGTTCAAAGTACCGTGATTTCTGAAAACAAATAAAATAAGCACACAAACCAAGGCTTTATAACTACACACACCATGACACGGCGCAGCAGTGACAAAACCGGCGGATAATTTTGTTGTTACAGAACGCACGAGACAGCGAATTCGTCGGAGAGCGAATTCGTTGGATTCGTCGGAGAGCGAATTCGTCGTGTTGCCGATTGCACCCAAAGAACACGCTCTGCGCGTGAATGGTGACTAATTTACTTGCGAACGATGGTAAATGTGAGAATAGATTCGATTCGATATTGCTTGTATATCTCGATCGTTTTGCTTTGATATTGATGTTTGCTTGATTGGCAATACAAGTGAAATGTAGTTATTTGTACTTGATTTTGAAACACTTGGTTCTCCAATACATATATTCCTGTTTTTTAAAAGATATATTTAAACTTTTGATTTAAAAAAGAAAAAGAAGAAAAAAAGGTTTTTTGTTCATTTCGATGTTCGCGTGTGCCAACTGCAACGCGCTGTGGTACCGCCTCTATCAGAACGCACTATACCAAAAACAAAATTGATTTGATGGACCTATCCAATGGTTAAAACCCAATATCAATCAGAGCAGTGGTTGCAAAGTTATTAGCTTCCGAAAAGCGTCTGTATGGCCGAGTCGGGCCGGTCGGGCCGGGTCAAATGTAAATGTGTCTAGTAAGTTGACGAGAAACCTCACCGGCGCTTCGCGCCGCTCGGTAATTATATGGTGATCCCTAGTCGAGGCTACCCGCCGCTCGGGATATCCCACAAAAATGCAAGGTCTTGCGGAAGCGCTTAAAATTATAGTTTGTTTTATTATAATGCGTTCGCTTATGTAAAGGTAATAAAGGTTCACCTTGGCAGATTTCTTGATAGTTGGCAGTACAATCGTCCTAGGGGCACTTCGAGCTAAAAAAATACGAATATGACTTTAGTTTGGACCATATATCTGTGGATAAAAAGTACGTTTCTGTTTGTATAGCACGTGACGTCATACAACAACAGTGATTTGTCTGGCTCCGCCTGGCGCCAATACAGTCTCTGACAAGGGGCCGCCGCGCCGCGCGGGTGGCTGAGCGGATATTAGCGAGGCGTCGTGATCAGAGACTACGTGCCAGAGAGTGTATCAATACCCCGGATGTCCTTCAATGTCAACAATTAGCCAATCAGCGATGGGAGATACGATGGCCACTCGTTCCGGCATCTAGGACTCCGGTGAGCCAATTTTAAATAATTAAAGGGTTTCTATGAAGATGTGAAAGCTTCTCAAGTCAATTTTCGAGCATGTAGTACAGCTTGGCTATCTCAACTCAAACCGCCATTGACAAGGTGAACAGTTTCCTTTAATGGCTGTACCGAGAACATTGATTAGCCTAGTGGCAATTAATTAATGGTCAAACATTGGAATAGCTTTTACAGTTTCTTTGGGAACACCTTCCAAAGCTAAGGTGGTCAGGGCTCCCCTGCCTTCCCCAATGTATATGGAAGTTAAAGTAAATGCATGCGCATTGAACCCATTGAACATTTTCCAGTATGGAATAAAACAATGTAAATAATACCCAGTTTCTTGACAGCTTATGCCATGGCAAAATTTTGTTGTGACTTTCTGAAAACAGAAGTGCAATCCTAACAGATGGGAATATTTTAATCTGATACTTGGTAGAAGACCTACTGTTAAATCATGTAAGTAGTGACAGCTGACGTTCAGCGAAATCCTGACCTTGAAAATATTGTAGTTATTTATTCTATGCATTTGAAACATATTCTTGATTGTGGGTGCCGAAGGACTACTGTGGGTGCCCATTTCAATTTTGTGGGTGCCCTGGCACCCACAAATAGATAGGAAACCACACCCCTGATCGCCATTGGAGACAGGGTTATTACTACAAAATACACGGCTCCATATGCTCTAGAGTATTTCGTAATACGGGAGTGGTTATTTGTAACTCCGCTTATTGTTTTGTCACACATGTCAGCCATTTACCTTTGTCCTATTCATCGTCCCTTGTTAGGCTATGTGATGCATCCAGAGAGTTAGATTTCTTCTGGATTATTTAACGCAGTTTTTCTTCTTCATAGTGCTGCGTTTCAGACTCGTCGCATTGAGTTAATCATTTCGAACTTCTTACAAATACTACGGGTTATATTGCACCTATATATATGTTGACCCTGTGTTATAACCTGAAGCGGCTCAGTGCCGTGACGACTCGCACCACTGTTCCCAGACACGGACCCGCACTGTGTCGTCACCGACCAGTGTCTGGCCAACCAGCCGTGCAAGAACGGCGCCACGTGCACGGCCGAGCCACGTGCCGGCTACACGTGCATGTGCGCGTCGGCCTGGACGGGCGCCACGTGTGAGGATCCGTCCAGCCCATGTGCCGACAGCAGTGACCTGGTAAGACGCCACTGTTACTGTGTTTACGCCTTTACTGATGGGGCATTCACGCAGGGTTGCTGACGATCGTATATGTGACGGGTTAGTGGATTGGAACTGCAACAAATGGTTTGTTAGAAGAAAATAAAATCGATTGCATAACAAATAACCAGTATAACTACTCACCTAACAATCTAGACAATTATGCTTACAAGCAAAGTTTCGACAAGATCACAACATGCCCAAACTAAGTCCGAGTCACTCCGAATCACTATCATTCCGAACTGACTTAATTAAAACTAGCACAACCCGGCGAAGCCAGACTCCGACGCGCCTAATTGCGAATGTGTGCGACCTGCGTTTGCATGTTTTCAGTGTGGAGATGAGTTTGCGTGTGCACGTGACCCCCACTCGGAACTGGGGTACAGCTGCGGCTGCGACGCCAAGCCTGGCTACCAACCCATCTCAGGTATACAAGACGTGCGACTCACAGACGGTCCACCGGGGTGAGGTCACCCTCTCGTCTCACAGACACTAGGACCTGGGTATATATATATACGTTTACTCATTTCAATTAATAACTAATAATCCAATGCGAATACCCATACGTATACTTTGGTTATCCAAAGTCGTGCAATGTCTGCGAAGATGCTAGTAGCATGTTCTGGCACCGTCTGTGTTTGTGTCGACAGACTCGAACCCGCACTGTCACATGGTGGATGGGTGTACTGCTCTTCAGCCCTGTCAGAACGGCGCCACATGCCTGTCCTCGGTACGTCCTCAGCCGCCGTCAACCGTGACGTCGCGTCCGGCTCGGACGTCACGCGTCACAGCCATCTGAGAATGCCGCAACCCTCTTTAGGATGTATTTTATTATATATGATGAACGTAGTACCGTCAGTCAAGGATCACGATGGACGTTTAGTTGTAATTTAACAGGCGCTGCTATATTACACACGAGCGTGTTTAAATCTCCTCCATGGCGATTTTTCCCGGGATAGGCTGACATGAATACACGACCGCGATCATCAATCGTTGATTTCATGTTAGTTCATGCATTTATGACTGGATTATGTTTGCGTACGATCGAAATGCTGCTCCTGCCACCTAAGTCCGTCTCATGTCTTCTTGTTGTCTGACGAATGCTATCTGATATCCTCCAGTGATTGATCTAGTGATCTACTGATATCCCCTATGATTTTAAAATAGCGAGTACTTACCCCACTTGGGGTAGTGGAACCTTCTGGCGGGGATAGTGGAGATTGAACAGCTAAGTGAACACAAATCATATCTGATTAATTTGATGATGACACATAATGCACCTAATCTATCCCAGTTTCTGTTTCACTGTCACTGCACTATCGCAAAGAGGAGCACAACGAATAAACGCTCAATGCTGTTCGGCTTTGTGCTACGGTTTACGCGTTATACGCAGGGAACTATACAGCACGTGAGCACAAATGTCTACTTATATTCCTGTTCCTAGGTGGCACTAGTAGTAAGCGCCTGAAGTTATGCTGTAGCGCATAGCTTGAAGCCGATAACTGCGATTTGCGCATTGGGAAAGAAGGACAACGAGTCATTCTCTTCATCAAAAGAGGGTAGACGCCGAGAACCACTGATTTAGCAGAACTGTCTGACGTCTCCTGTCCTCCACCATCTGACGCTTCATGTCGGTTGTTTGCGTGTCAGGGTGACGGACAGTTCAACTGCAGCTGCGCCATCGGCTGGGGCGGACCGACCTGCACCCGTGAGCTGAGCGGCGGTGCTGGCTGTGACCCGGCCGACCCCGGCTGTGGCGGCTCGGACGCAGTACCCGCCGCCGGCACCATCCGTATCCAAATCGACACGGAGACCTCCCTGGCGCGGGGGAACGACTCGGCAGCGGCCGCCTCGCCTCCGCCCCCGTCACCACCGTCACCGCCACCGTCAGCGCTGTCACCGTCACCGCTGTCACCGTCACCGCTGTCACCGTCACCGCTGTCACCGTCACCGCCGTCACCGTCACCGCTGTCACCGTCACCGCTGTCTTCGTCACCGCTGTCACCGTCACCGCTGTCACCGTCACCGCTGTCACCGTCACCGCTGTCACCGTCACCGCTGTCACCGTCACCGCTGTCACCGTCACCGCCGTCACCGTCACCGTCACCGCTGTCACCGTCACCGCTGTCTTCGTCACCGCTGTCACCGTCACCGCTGTCATCGTCACCGCTGTCATCGTCACCGCCGTCTCCGTCTTCGTCTACGTCGCAGCCTCCGCCGCCGCCGGCACCGACTGGGGCTCAGGAGACGCCGGAGGGGGCCCAGAAGGCTCCGACTGGGGCTCAGGAGGCGCCGACTGGGGCTCAGGAGGCGCCGACTGGGGCTCAGGAGACGCGGAAAGGGGCCCCGAATGCTCCCGCTGGAGCCCAGGAGACGCCAGCCGGGGCTGGGTCTGGGGCTCAGGCGGCGTCGGGCATCGAAGTGGCGGCTGGAGTCGGGACCTTGCCAGGGTCTCTGTCACCCTCAGCTGGTCAGGCGCTGGTATATCTGGTGCCAGCGGGCGCTGGTCCCGGCCAGCAGCTGGTCGCTGGGTCGGAGGTGGGCCGGATGCGGCTGTTGACCGGGCAGCTACAGCAGCTGCTGGGCGGCCAGCACCCGGCTGCTGGGCAGATGCAGCGACTGCAGCAGGTGCGGCTCGATCAGAAGACGGCCAAGGGCGAGGCGGAGGCGGATGCTACCGTTGGTGAGGTGGTGTCCCCTAGCGGGAGAGTATCTGAGCGCGTGGGCGTGGCGCACGCTGACCGAAAGTCACCCGGGGCGGAGTTGGAGACCGTGTCTGCTGTGGACCAGATACTACCGGCCCGAGACGAGGGAATCGTGGGAGACGAAGGAGACAAAGGAGACGGTGGAGACGGGGGAGACGGCGGAGAGGCGTCGGTGAGTCAGACGGCGGAGCAGACGGTGGTGGGACCTGGCGACCAGCTGGTGTCGGTGAAACAGAGAGGGCCGGTGAAGGTGCAGTACTACGTCGGGTCCAGTCCGGCCCGGTCAGACGGGGCGGCGGCGGCCGGCGGTGCGGGGGGCGGACGGTGGGCGGTGAACACCGCCGGCCGACCGGTCTCCGGCTTGGCCGCAGTCGGTGTGGACGGGGGCGGGGGCGGGGGCGACGCTCCGCCGTCGGCAGGAGCTGTGGTGCAGCTGCCCGGCCCGCCGCGGATGACGGCAGCCGCTGCTGCCGGCCCGGCCGCCCCCGCCCCCGCTCCCGCCCCCGCCCCCGCCGGTGGCTCGCAGCACACCATGCCCGCAGTGCTGCTGATGCGCTCCGGCCGCCGCCGCCGCCAGCGCCGGCAGGCCTTTTTACCAGCCAGACGACCATCTAAGCAGCCCGTCTCCAACGAGTCCTACCGCGCAGCTGAGCAGCACGGAATCAACATGCGTCCTCTGTGGCACCTCAACCCAGCGCCACCGCCCGCGTGGGGTGCCCATGAACCACCGTCCCGCGGCCTGCTGCAGCCTCCGGAGCCCAACGCCCTGAACCCATCCCCGTCTACCGAACCGGAGGAACCGGGACCGCCGTCAGCTGGACTTCAGGGAACGGGGCTGCCGGACCCGCCGGATCCGCCACTGGACCCACCAGACCCGGTGGACCCTCTGGACCCGCCGCTGCCGCCCGGTCTGCCGTCGCCGGAGCCGCCGTTCCCTCCGGAGCGGTCGGCGGAGGCGGCGCGCTGGCGGCGGCTGGCGGCGGCCGAGAGGGACCTCTCGTTCGGCCAATACCTGGTGCTCGCTCTGACCGGCCTGTTGTCAGCCGGTCTGGTGACGTTCGCCGCCGTGGTGATCAAGGTAGCCCTCCTGGATAGCTGGCATCCAGCAGAGTGGAGCCGCTGTTGTCCGCTACTGCCTGAACTGTGATGTGGTGAGGTCATGCCGGCAAGATTCAGGCCGACTGTTTTGTGATTTGATTTGTGAGCATGATGCATTGTTACAATGGGTGTTTGTAAATATATGATGAGTGGTAAGACCAAAGCTATTACCGGTATCAGGGGCGGATCCATGATTTTCATTGAGGGGGGCAACAGGCCCGAGGGGCGCATTTTTCGGTACCTGATGGGGGCGCCACGGTCATGCAAGATTGTCGTGAAAAAATTGCAGTATCGCGCCAAAATAACTCCAAAAAAAATTCGCGCCAAAAAAATATTGCAACACACTAAAACCATTTTGACAGTGCTATGATATTCTATGAAATTCACCAAGGGCCAGGCTATTACCTTGAGAGGCGTCACCTGATCGACGTGGCGCCACAATTTTTTTGCTGCAATTCTGATTTGTCTTCGTATTGTCTATGTATTTGGGCATCTCTTCTGATGGAGAGGCGGTATTTTTTAATCCCTAAAACAATGTTGGTTTATTTTGGAAAACAATACTTACTTTCACCATGAGACAAGGGCGACATTTCCTCTAAAATGTCTAAGCAGCGCCACGGGGAGGGGGGAGGGCAGTCTCCCTCCCTGTCGTGGGGCAGGGGGCACATATTTTTACCCCAACCCCTAAAATTTGAGGAGGCCCCACCAAAATAAAGGGTGGTCTTTGGCGAATGTTCCTAAATATTGTGAAAGGGTCCAATGTGGAGAGGCCCAGGGGGTCATGACCCTCTCCTGGAGGGAAACCGAGGTCGGTGTGAGGGGCCCTCAGTATGCCAGTATGCCTTGTTCGGCCTGAGGGAACTCAGTTGGCTGCAACAGCCTATATTCTACGTTTTCTACGGATTCTACGTCTTCCCACCAAATTGAAATGAAATTGATGTAAAAAGTTGTACAAAATGATCATTTGTGCTAATAATATATTATTTTAATCAAAAGAAAAGCCGAACAATTCTAACGCGTTTCGATTAACAAATCAACATCAGAGGACAATAACAATAACAACACAAATCATCAACAATCAAAATCAACATCTTCTGATGTTGATTTGTTAATCGAAACGCGTTAAAATTGTTCGGCTTTTATTTTGATTAAAATAATATATTATTAGCACAAATTATCATTTTGTACAACTTTTTTTTTTACAATGAACAAGTTACTAAACGTTCGCCAACTCTTATCGAAATTGATGTACTTTGGGAGATAATGGCGTTTTAATGACGTCGAATGTCATGCCATTTTTGGTTGCAAAACGATAAATGTTTGAAAAATCGAAGTAAATCGGGTTTTGATGTAAATTGCAAATAAAAAACTTCAGAAGATTGGAAATGACATGATCTTTAGTATGGCTATCTCGGATTGTTGACATCTTGCGTTTTTGATCCCCAAAAATAAAAATAAACTGATTTTTCGGAAAGTTTCCACAAAATCAATATTTTCATACGATATTAAAAAATCGAACCTATGTATGAGAACCAAGTATGGACGATGCCCATACAGCATTTCAAAGCAATATCCTTATTTTTGACTGACTTATGGCTCCCTCGGTATAAGTAACTCATAACATTATTTCTTAAAGTTGCTTTTTTTTGCTTTGAATGACCAGATACACAGACAAATAAATGCCACTTCTGTTTTTCTGAGACAAAACTGGTCTAGAAACATGCCTTTTTTATTTTGATTAATCAATTTCAAATGTTGACCTTTCATGACCTGACCGTGACCTGAGGGTCATTATATGGGGTCAGGTTGTAAAAATGCATGCTATTATCGAATTATACGTGTAAAATAACCCATAAAACATGTGTCACATTACTTTTGTAGACCTCTTGCCAATAGTGACCTTTTGTGACCTGACTTCGACCTTAACCTTTGCTTACAATTTCACTATCGCTTATGAAGAAGACTCATGATACCTTTGAGAGCACTTTGTGCGATAATAATCGCAATTTAAGGCTTTGGATAGAAAGTATGGCCCATAAACTCAAATTCCTCAATTTTGACCTTTGACCTGACCGTGACCTGACATGTGACCTTGATTTGACAATTTGTGTATGCTTTCGATGTGTATCATTGAGCGCTTTCGATTGCCGCCATGCATGTCTCGCTGCGATGATTGGTTCCGAAGATAACGAGAGGGAAGAATCTCCCCCCAGCGGTGCGTGTTCGGCTGAATATTCCAGCTGGCGCGGGTTAAGGGGCCTCTGTCGGTCTGAGGGTACTCTCGTCCGGCTTGACGTAACCTCAGTCGGTTAAGGAGGCCTTCAATCATCCTGAGGGATCCTTAGTTGGTAGGGGGTCTCTGGCGACCTGAGAGGCCCTCTGTTTGCCTGAGGGAGCCTTCGGCCAGCCATCACTCGGTCTGAGGGGTCCGAGGTCCGCTGAAGGCTTTGTCAGTCTGAGAAGGCCATTTGTCAGCCTGTGGGCCCTCAAGTTCGGTCTGAGGAAGTGACTACTGCCCTGGATTGGGAAGTGACTACTACCCTGTGGTGATAACTATTGATATGCTTGTGCTGCAGAATCTGAGCCGCGCTGCCGGGTGATGGACCCGTGCCTGGCACGCAGACCGTGCCACAATGGCGGCACGTGCAGCTGGAGCCGCACTGCCGGCACATCGTGCCACTGTCCGCCGGCATGGAGTGGCGCCACCTGTGACAAGGAGGCAGACCCCTGTCGGAAAGAGCCGGTGTGAGTACTGACATAGACGCTTCAACTGCACGTCAATTATCTGCGTCATTGCCAATTTGGTAATACTTAGCAACATCACACAACGGTACTGCTGCTTCAAGCTGTTTAGCATCTTTGGTGTCAATGTGCTTTATCAGAGCGGCTTTGTCACTATCCTGCAGTGGCTGCCTATATGATGTATAGTTTGCAATCTTGCCCAGTCCCCTCCGTAACAGCGGTGTCCTATACCCGTCGTGGAAGTGATGTCCTGCCCCCAGCTTGACAGTGGTGTCCTGTTCCCGTCATGAAAGCGTTGTACCGCTGTCCCATCAGATGCGGGCGGCGCGGAAACTGCTCCCGGGACGCCTCCTCTCCAGTCGGGTTCCGCTGCGGCTGTAACACCACGGCCGGCTACAGCGCCATCTCCCGGCGCGACCCGCGCTGCCGCATCCGCGACATCTGCCGAGCGCGGCCGCCCTGCCTACATGACGGCGTGTGCCGTCTGGCAGGCGACTCTGGCACAGAGTTTGTCTGTCGCTGCAGGCCGGCCTGGCGCGGTGTCCGCTGCCAGCTGCTCCGCGACCCCTGCAGGGAGGGAGGCAGGCAGGAATGCACCCCTTTCGCCTGCCGCAGGGACTCCGAGAAGAAAAGGGGCTTCCGATGTCTGTGCAAAAAGCCCGGGTACAAGGACGGGCCTGGTGAGGATGCTGCTTGGGGAAGAGTGGGGAGATATAGACTGGCGTTGTGGGCGCTGGGCACTACACTAAAGAGCAACTACATACAAAAGCAGTTACAATATTGACAACATAATGCAATAATACAATATCGAAATAATTGTTTAAATAAAATGATGTACGAAGAACATCCACGAATACATATGTATGTATCAGGCCAGTATGTATTAACGATTCGGCGCCCTTCCACAGCAGAGTGGCTTTTATGAGCCCACGTCATATCACAGTACCCCACTCGATAAACGTACACTGACACGCGATCAAATGAATATTAAAATACGCGATAAACTGTTTAAAATCCGCTTAAACGAGTACACAATACAAACTAAAAACAGCGAGTCTCCACATTTCTCTATAGAATGGCACATCGTCGCTTCATTTCGGGTTTGAAACTAACAGTTGACATGTGGGTAGATTCTAAAGCGTGTGTGTTGTACAGTTCGCTGGCACGGTAAACAAACGTGCCTTTGCCCAACCTAGATCTCGTCTTAGTCAGGAGCAAATGCTCCGATTGCCGCGCTTCGCGCATGATGAAATTTCTATTAAATCGGAAGCGATTGCGAATGGACTCTGGCACGTTTGTTTTTAGTATTTTGTGAGTCATGATGAGTGAAGTACATAAATACATAAGTACATAAATACATGAAGTACATAAATACATAAAGCGAAGAAATATTCGTACATGATGAATGACCTCACAAACAGACTCTAGACTCTAGTCCATGATGCCTTTGTGTTTCCATATCCTATCTGATATAATATCGCTTGTTTCCCGTCCTGCCGCAGCCCAAAAGCCGGCCTGTATCATCTCCAACATATGCCTGGCAAAGGAGCCGTGTAGGAACCGCGGCACGTGTTCGGTGGTGAAAGGCGGCACCGTGTGTTCCTGTACCCCTGCCTGGCGCGGGGAGCACTGCCAGCTGCCGGCCCAGCCGTGCGGAGACAAGCCTGGCCGCTGCGGGACGGAGTTCCGCTGTACTCGAGAACCGGAGACGGTGGCGGGATTCAGCTGTGGCTGCCACCGCCGGCCCGGCTGGACTGCTAAGTCCGGTGAGGTGACGGGCCAGCGAGCGAGGTGCCTGGCGCAGGTCGGTAGGTCAGCTGTGATTTACAGGTGACAGAAGTCCGTGGCGGATAGCTTCGTGCTGGTCACGTGATGATGGTGTGGCGTGATGTGACAGTGACGTGACGGTGCCGTGTCGTGAGGTGTCGTGACCCTGAGCTGTGATGTGTAACTGTCGCTTCGTGTCAGAAGCGTGACGACTGATGACTGACGACAGACCGCGAATCCACCCAACACACTGTAACTGTGACTTGTGTCGATACCTGTCCTGTGTCCACTGTCCAGACGTCGTCCTCTGTCCCTGGACGCTGCTGACAGCCACTCTCGTGCCGTCCCCAGACAAAGACCCGCGCTGTGTGGTACAGCAGCCGTGTCTGGCGCTGAGGCCGTGTAAGAACGGCGGCACCTGCCAGGTTACCTCGAAAGGCTGGCAGTGCTCCTGCCCGCCGGCCTGGCAGGGTAACCGGTGTCGCCAGCCGCGCGACCCCTGCCTCCAGAAGCCGCCAGTCTGCGGTGACAAACGCTGGGGGTGTAAACGGGCCCCGGACAAACCGGCCGGCTTCACCTGCGACTGCAACGCCAAGGGGTGGGGACCCAGAAGTGGTACGTTCCGGCCCAGAGATCATGTTACAATTGTATTTTGCAGCCGATATTTGTCTTGTTGGAGTGCAAAGAGTAAGGCAGTGTAAAGGCAAGAGTAAGCCTGACCCGGTGTTATGAGCTTGTGACAGAATTGGTGTATAAGGCTATATGCTACTAAACTTAGACTTGTTTGCCATATATCGAATTCTTAGCTGCCCATATCGTTGCTGGCATTAGTGCCCGGCTGTGCTTTTTCAGCTAGAGTGCCGACCCTTACCGTGCCTGCCCCCTCCAACAGCCAGTCAGCCTCGGTGTGTCGTGGTGGATGGGTGCCTGGCACGCAACCCGTGCCACAACGGCGGCACGTGTTCGGGCGGCACGGGCGGCCTGGCCCCGCGGTGCCACTGCAGCCCGGCCTGGACTGGGAGCACCTGTCGCCGGCCACGGGACCCGTGCTCCGGTCAGAAACCGTGTGGGAGGGCGTGGCAGTGTGCCCGCGACCCGCTGTCTCCGGCAGGGTACAGCTGCGGCTGTGACTCCCGGCCCGGGTACAAGGCCGTGTCAGGTCAGTCAGGGCGATGTCAGGTCAGTGGAGGCCGTATCAGGTCAGTGGAGGCCGTATCAGGTCCGTGGAGGCCGAACCAGGCCAGTGTAGGCCGAATCAGGCCAATGAAGGCCGTGTCAGGTCAGTCAGGGCCGTATCAAATCAGTGGAGGCCGTATCAGGCCAGTGGAGGCCGTATCAGGCCCGTTATAGCCGTATCAGGCCCGTCAGGGCCATATCAGGTTAGTCGGGACCATATCAGGCCAGTGGAGGCCGTATCAGGTCAGTCAGGGCCGTATCAGCTCAGTGGAGGCCGTATCAGGCCAGTGGAGGCCGTGTCAGGCCAGTGGAGGCCGTATCAGGCCCATCAGAGCCGTGTCAGGTCAGTCAGGTCCGTATAAGGTCACTGGAGGCCGTATCAGGCCAGTGGAGGACACCTCAGGTCGGTGGAGGCCGTATCAGGCCAGTGGAGGCCGTTTTAAGTTAGTCAGGTTGCCTATCAGGTCAGGCAGGGCCGTATCAGGGCAGCCAGGGCCGTATTAGGGCAGTCAGGTTGCGTATCAGGTCAGTGGTTGCCACATCAGGTCAATCGGTGCCGTATACCAGGCCAGTGGAGGCCGCATCAGGTCAGTGGAGGCCGCATCAGGTCAGTGGAGGCCGTATCAGGTCAGCGGAGGCCGTATCAGGTCCGTAGAGGCTGTATCAGGTCAGTGGCCTGATATCAGGCCAGTGGAAGCCGTTTTAGGTTAGTCAGGTTGCGTATCAGGTCAGTGGAGGCCGTATCAGGTCAGTGGAGGCTGTATCAGGGCAGTCAGGGCCGTACACCAGGCCAGTCGGGTGACCAGGTGGTGTTTCGGTGTCCTGAGCGGAGCCACTTAACTCGAAGGCTGTTGACATGTATTTTGTGTCATATTTTGCATCCACTGTCATCGATTGAACATCAGAGAAGTGGCAACGAATGTCAGATACATGCACAATAAATGCGGCTTGCCACTGTGAATGATGAAAGGGTCCCAAGCGGATATTTTTTACCGCGCTGTGGTGTCGCCAGCTGGAAAGCTGGAGTCTCCCTATCCGTTCCAACAGTCTCTGAGCCCAAACTATAGGTACGACAGTTCCTCCAACCCCCCCCCCCCCTACCGCCCGTGCACAGGATCGGAACCGCGCTGTACCGTCTCGGACATGTGTTTGGCGCGCTCCCCGTGTCGTCACGGCGGGGTGTGCACGGCGGGCGGCGGAACCTCCTTCTCGTGCCGATGCTCCAACGCCTGGTCTGGACCGAGATGTCAGACCCCGGCCGATCCGTGCCGCGCCGGACAGCCGTGCGGCGCCGGCGGGCACTGCGCCCGGGATCCATCCACCCGAGCAGGCTTCAGCTGTGGATGTGATAAGAAACCCGGATACCTGCAGACTTCAGGTGGGAACATCGCGGCTGTCAGGAGCTGCACTAATTACTTTGTCGCTAATGCTATGCTAGAACATTCTATGGTCATCTGGACATAAATATTTTCATTTTTAACCCGCGCTGTGCCGGTGCTCGGCACTTCCTTCGCCGTGTTGGTGGAGGTCGTTTCAACGCCCCCTTGAACTCGTCTCCTTTGGGACGTAGACAAAAACTAAACATACTCGTCAAAAGCTCGTCACAAATAGGTTTGAAACTATTTAATTAAATGTTTATGTCCGGTCAATATTGAGGTCACCAGAGATCATCAAATGTCAGATTTTATAGTTTCAGGACTTCGCTCAAGACACCCACAAATATCACGGGAACTGTGCTCGCTAGAAACAAATAAAAAAGCAATCGAAAGGTCTTGAAAAATGAAATTGCCAACGTGTCCTCAAATTTTAGTTCATGTCAATAGTTTAGGCTCCAGAGGTCATCGAAGGTCAAAAGGGCTATTTGTTTTGCAAAACTGTTTTTCGCAAATAACTGTTTTTTTGCATAATAAAGATAAAGCAACAATTTTGACGTCATAGTGTTTGTCTCGTCAAAGCGCTTCCATAATTTTCATGTTGACCAGGTTAGGTCAACTTTTGAACTCAGGTCAAGGTCAAGTGGTAACCTGAGTAGGTCATGTTGCATATTGAGAGACGTGTCTCGACGAGACAAACACATTGGTGCCAGTTTAATTTCTCTATCTTCATTGTATCGAGAGTTATTGACAACGTAGTGTTGGTGACCTCGGATGACCTCAGCTGAGACTGTAGGGGTCACTGAACACAAATTGCAGCGGAATCATCATAAATGGCCTATGATAAAATGATTCAGAAGGAATTGGACTGATATCATGCATATGCTCGGAATAGGAAGCATTTGAATATTTCCCCATTGACTTGTAATGGGGAGGTGACTCAATTGTTCCAACCTTATGTCACCGATGTAAACAAGTCCGAGATAAACGAATTATAAGTACGTATGACCTTATGAAATCTAGTAAGTTTGAAACCCATCGGGCAAAATCTGTGGCTGTGGTACGACCGCAAACATTTTGGAGATGGGGTCACGTGACCTGGCCTGGTGACCTGACCTCAGATGACTTTAAGTCAAGAATTTCACACAATGTGGGTAATTGATTTCCAAACACCTGTGCCAAACACGGCGGCCCTGCGCGCCGCTGTTTTTCCGCTGTCCTCGAACAACTTTAGGGGGCGTTTAAACGCCCCCCCCCCTCCCCCGGCACGGCGCGGGTTATTGCCTGTAATTACGAACTACCACGTGTATTTTTTTCTTCTATGCCGCCACCCATTAACAGGTGACCAGGAGTGCCCCCTCCCTCTATCCCAACGACGCACATCACCTTACGTGAACACCAGAAAACAAAAGAGAAAATGTCGCGGCACTCCCAGCTATGAAATGGAATAATAAAATAAAAAAGCCAATGAAGAGAGGAGGGCGGTGGTGTGTTAGCTGTGGTAAAAAAGAAGGCAGAAAGTAGTCGCTGCTGAAATCAGCAAGCGACTGCCCCCCAACTACGCCCCCTGGGAATAGTACATTCTCACATTTGCACATACATAACCAAGTTAGTAAGGATCACAAGGGTTTGTCTCACTGTCTGCTGCCCCGATCTCGTTGGTATCAAGAAAGGTTTGCCAGACAGTGAGACAGGATACACTTTCATTCATACAAAGGATGGGCAAGGCAGGTCCTGGTCTAGGCAAGCAGAAGGTCTTTGCTGGAACCCGGTGAGTCCTCCCAGCTAAGCAAAGCTTGTTGCTGTTCGGTCTCACCCAGATTCCAGCGCCAGTTAGTCGGGGTGGCTTACGCGAATGATATCAAATGAATTATAATTCAAGAATGTATACAAGAAATACAGGTATTTATATTGGTCAAAACCAATATATATTTCCATCTCTGATTTATTGTGTAACTATATTTAACTATAACTTACTTGTGCTATACCTTACAATAGCTATATAATATAAGGCTAATTATTTAATTATATAACTAATAATTATAACCTGTGAAGCTTGTGTAACTAAATTTTATTTGTTTTTAGGTTACAATGCTTCGAGGTATTTGATGACAATGCTTGATGTGTTATTATAAGTATTTGTTCAATGTGAGTATACGATAGTATGAATGATGCACGCAGTGTTATTATGATACACACACACACACACACACACACACACACACACACACACACACACACACACACACACACACACGCACACGCACACACGCACACGCACACGCACACGCACACGCACACGCACACGCACACGCACACGCACACGCACACGCACACGCACACGCACACGCACACGCACACGCACACGCACACGCACACGCACACGCACACGCACACGCACACGCACACGCACACGCACACGCACACGCACACGCACACACACACACACACACACACACACACACACACACACACACACACACACACACACACACACACACACACACACACACACACACACACACACACACACACATATACACATATACATATATATGTACACACACACACACATATGCATACATACACATACATACATACCACATATGTGCTTAGTCATGAATTCTACAAGTTATGCTACAGAATGCAATCATTGCTAAATGTAAGATTGCAGGAAGTGTTTTTTGGTGACTTGCTTAATGATATGTTTCGAGGAAGGAACATCACATATTAAAGGAAACAGGGGGGTTATGATATAATTCCATAGGCGGGGTCCCTGCCAACCTATAGTTTGTGTTCTATAAAGTTGATATGAGAAAGGTTCAATTACATGTTGAATAGTTCTGGTATCGGTTTCTCGTTGCTCCTTTATATTGAAAAGTAGATCTAATCTTGTTGGCAATGTTCCTTGAATCTTTTTGTGGATTACAACAAGTATTTGTAGCTTGGTTATATCTTGTACTTTCAGTAATTTGAGGTCTTTGAATAGTGGACCAGCATGAGCAAGTCTATTGCTACTGGTTATAATTCGCACAGTTTTTTTTTGCAAAATTTATATTCTGTTTATATATGTGGGAAAAGTATTACCCCAGACAATGCAACAGTAATTTATATATGGCAATATAAGAGAGTTGTAGAGCAAAAGTAATGGTTTCCGCCCAAGTACGAACTTAGAGCGGTAGATAATCCCTATGTTTCGGCCAATGATGCTTGCAAGGTGATTCATATGATAGCGCCAAGAGAATTTGTGTCTATGTATACACCAAGATATTTAACTACATCAACAAATTTGATATTTTTACCATTTATAACAACATCCACATTTGTGATTTTACTTGAGTTGCTATAGAGTTGGCAAAAAGTTTTATCAGTATTCAAGGAGAGCTTATTCATGTTTAACCACTTACATATTTTGGGTAGCTCTTCATTAATTATTGATGGTAAGTGTGTTGCATTGTTGCTTTCAAAGAAAAGAGCGGTGTCGTCCGCATAGAGTAGGCAAGTGGCATTATTGAAAGTGTTTGGAAGGTCATTAATATATATGATGAATAGTAATGGTCCTAGGATGGAACCTTGTGGTACTCCAATATTAATATGGCGTAGTTCGGAAGTATTTTCATTAACTATTACACATTGTTTGCGTTCTGTTAAGTATGATGTAATCAACCTCAGGGCTGTACTCGTTACACCATATTTTTTTAAGTTTGCTATAAGTATGTTCGAATTAACTGTATCAAAGGCCTTTCGAAGGTCCAAATAGATGCCACATGTTGCATTTCCTGTTTCGAAGGCCTTTGTAATCTTTTCTTGCAACAACAAGAGTGGCATGTATGTAGATAGGCCTTTCTGAAAACCAAATTGAGAATTGCTTATGAGATTATTCATAGTTAGAAAGCTAGTAAGCCTGATATATATTACCTTCTCAAGAATTTTGGAAATATATTGAAGTATGCTAATTGGTCTGTAGTTGTTAAACATCTGTTTTGCATTTGCTTTATATATTGGTTTGATCATGGCAATCTTTTGTTGTTTAGGAAAAACACCGTTACTTAAACATATATTTACTAGATGGGTTAACTGATTGATGATGCTGATATATGTTCCTTTGAATATTTTGGCATTTATTCCGTCGATCCCTGCCCCAACATTTTTCAAGTTAGTTATAATGGATTTTAGTTCATCTACACTAATGGCCTCAAAATCAACGAGTGGTGAGTCTGCAACTTTTGTATTATTAATGACAGGGTCTTCTTCTGTAGGAGGAATTTTCTCTTGTAGCTTTTCACCAATAGATGTGAAAAAGTTGTTGAATTCGTTTGCAATTTTTTGGGGGTCTTTTACCTCTTCGCCTAGCATTCCTTGGAAGCATGATGGGAACTGAAACTCTTGGGTTTTGCCCTTACTTACGCTTTTGATTATGGCCCATATTTTACGAGGATTTTCTTTATGCTTCTCAAGTTCCGTTTCAATGAACTTACGTTTGGCTGCTCTTATGATATTGTTTAATACGTTTCTATAGTTTCTATATTTGCTTTCGTTTTGTTCAGTTGGATATATGCATTTGACGGCAAAAAGCTCATGACGTCTGTTAATGGATGAGAGAATCGCTGGGGTGATCCAGGGATTTACTGGGGTCGACTTTCCATTTTGTTTGATTTTAAAGCTAAATTTTTCAATCCCGTCTGTGTATGCCTGCAGTAATTGACTACAGGCCAGTTCAGGGTCTGATATGTTTGTGAATTCCGCCAAGAATTCTACTAAGTGATTTTTTAAGTCATTTATTTTCCTAAAGTTAAATATTGTACGACGTTCTATTGACTTAGTGTCAGGTTTTGAGACTGGAGTGTTACATGTAATATACACTGGAAAATGATCTGAACAGTCATCAAAAATTATGTGGGATCTATCAATCAAGTCAATATTATTGGAGAATATGTTATCAATAAGTGACCATCTATTTTCTGCTAGTCTGGTGGTCTTACAGATTGTAGGTAGGAATCCATATACAAGGAAAATACTGATAAAATCTTGAACAATATTGTCCTCGTCCGCTTTGAAAAGATCGAAGTTGAAATCACCACAGATAATTACTGTGGCGTTCCTTGATGTTATGTTTTTAAACAGATCTCCATTTCAGTCAGGAAAATGGCGGGATTCAGTTTGGGTGGTCGATAGACCTGGCCCACTATGAATTTAAGTTTGGGGTTTACTCTGCATTCAACAAAAATCGATTCTGTGCAAGTCAGATTATTGCCAGTTATAAGTTCTGTTTCAATATTATTCCTTATAAATATAGCCACACCCCCACCTTGGGAACCATCCCTACTCTAAAAGAAAGATTTGTAACCCTCAAGGCATCTTGTCGATTCAATGTCATGAGTTAGCCAAGTTTCGGACACACATATGATGGACCAGTCTATATTTGATCTTTGTATAAATAGTTGAAATTCCTCAAATTTTTCAGCAGAATACATCGACCTACAGTTTACATGGAGAATATGCATTCCAGGATTACTTTCAGTGTGTGTTATCTCCCAATGAATTATAGCTGCAGTTATTCAATAGGTTTTCATATTTTTCGTCTTTTACTTCTACATTGGTTCCTATATTTACGATAGGTTTGAAAACTTTGTTTTCAAGCTCTATGGGATGTTTATAGCCAGCAACTAGGGGCATTGCTATATTGCCGCCTAGTTCTGAACGATAAATTATCTACGCTTCCTTGCGTAGGTGCCTTTTCTCCTACTATCTAACGGGAAGCTCAAGAGCAATCAACATTCAATTTTGGATAGGTATTGAATGTTTGACTATTCTCTGAAGGGCTATATTTATGAACAAAGGATATTATTAAGCATGTTTAGATTAGGTGTGTTGTAAGTGAACGTCCAATAATGGACACTGCGATCGGACACGTCGGACACGTGCTAACAAGCTCCCCCCATCACCCCCCCCCCCCCCATCACATGTATTTGAGTCAGTCTATGATAATGACAGTGCTTCTCAGCATCAAGGGTATGTTTACCCCCTTTTGACGACCTGAATGACTCGTTACCCCCTCGCCCATCGCGCAGGACGCAGTCCTGATCTTCAAGCAATGCGGTACAGCATATCTTCAGGCGTTTTCTACCAGTGCCATCTAGGGGCAGAAATATAAGTTTACATGTGTGCTAAGGGTAGAACGTATATGGCATGCATCACAATCAACACGCAGATAAGCGCAAACATCACAACCCAACGCGACACAGCGGTACATCCGCGTGTCCCAACGCACACAGACGTCTGATCTCCTCCCTCAGAAGTGAATACCCCCAGTCTTCCCAGCGGACGGTGCGACGGCGGCGGCCCCACGGTGGCGCTGGGCGGAGCGACGGTGGCGCAACCCCGCAGAGCGACGGTGGCGCTACCCCGCAGGGCGGCGGTGGCGCCATACTGCAGAGCGATGGTGACGCCACCCCTCAGAGCTACGGCGGCATGTTCTTCGTGGTGTTACTCTTGGTCCACAAAATACCACTGTTTCCAGAGGAGAACCCTGTGTGTCGTGTGGCGGACGTGTGCCTGGCACGCAAGCCGTGCCAGAACGGTGCCACGTGCCAGCCGCTGGAGGGTGATCAGTTCAAGTGCGCGTGCCGGCCGGCCTGGCGGGGTACCATGTGTACCGAAGTGCGCGACCCCTGTAGCGACGGTGGCGACACTTGCGGCGCCGCCTGGACCTGCACCCGGGACTCGGCCTCCACCGCCGGCCTCAGCTGCGGCTGCGATGCCAAGCCCGGCTGGAAACCGAAATCCGGTGAGTGCCCTATTATAAATACAAGTCTGATGAGTGTTCACCTAGAAACAAATGTCCAGTTAGTGGCCAACTGGAACCGAAGTTGTATTGTCACCGGAGCTTGTAGTACCACAATTCACGATCACATGTCCGCGCGCCTCCCCCAGCCAAGAACCCGGTGTGCGTCATCTCGGACATCTGTCTGGCTCGGACCGTGTGTAAAAACGGCGGCACGTGTCAAACCACCGGCGGCGGCGGCACGGAGTTTCGCTGCACGTGTCCGCCGGCCTGGGGCGGCGCCACGTGTGCGGACGAGCGCGACCCGTGCCAGGAAGGCAGTCCGTGCGGCAGGTTCAGCTGCCGCCGCGACACCAACACCACCCAGCCGGGCTACACGTGCAACTGCTCCGAGAGGCCCGGCTACCGACCCGCCTCGCGTGAGAAGTCTGCCCTCTGGACATACAAACACGCGTCTCTAATCTTTCATTTTTGTAATTCCCTTTGCGAGAAAGAGGTGTGTTTCTTTTTTCTATATATCACATGTTATTTTATTCTCGTTCACTTTTCTGATTTTGATATCACGTTAATCCTTCTCTAACTTGAACAGGGAAACATTTATACTCCTTTCACAGGAGTATGCTCTGATGTGTCGGGTAAATGAAAGGGTTACTCGTTCCGGGAGTAAATATAGACGTCTCTCTGTTTGTTCCACGACGTGTGCCTACTTAGTCCCTGAAGCCCCTTACCTTGTACCTACTCCCGTTCCTCGGGACGACGCACATTTTTATTATCATGTGGAGAATCTTTTGGGAGAGTACAAAATACTTGCCACATCATACTCCTGTGCAAAGGGAAATCCGTAAGGAAAACTCTGCATGTGTATTCTTACCGCGAGGGTAGGTATGCACCTACTCTTTGTGGTGACCTTGACTGAACCTGTTGCCACGTGGCGGCCGAGCGCTACTCTGAAGTGGCTCGGGGCTGAGCGCCTCTGAGTTAGGCTGTGCCGCAGGGCACGCCACCGCCCGCGGCTTAGAGTCGACACGTGCCGAAGGCGCTGGCGTAGTTTCCTTGACGTGCAGCACTCTGCGATTATGGGCTTAAATAGTTAGAGTGGGTGGCTTTTACTAATATGGGTGGAATAGATAGAAAAGAAAGATACGGAAACAAATAATCGGTCATCTGTGACATGATCTAGTATGATGCTTTTCCACCATTTATATTTATCTAGCAAACTTTCCAGCTGAGTGCGACTGTTTCTCACGTGCATCTATCTAACAATATCTGTCACATCTGACCGCATTCTGCCACCCCTGCTGCAGCCACGAATCGCACCTGCGTGCTGTGGAACGTGTGTGCCATCCGTAACCACTGCAGTAACGGCGGAGTCTGCTCCCCCGCTGCGGGTCGGCGGTTTCGCTGCCGGTGCCCTCCTGCCTGGCGCGGGCCGCGCTGCCGCCGACCGGCCGACCCCTGCCAGGCCGGCGCCGCCCGGCTCTGTGGCACCTTCACCTGCGAACGAGAACCGACCTCCCGTGCCGGCTACACCTGCCACTGTGAACTTCAGGCCGGCTACGGAGCAGAGTCCGCCACCAAACCGACCTGTGTCGAGTCAGACGCGTGTCTGGCGCGTCGACCCTGCACAAATGGAGGTACCTGCCGAACAGAGAAGAGCAAGGCCGGATTCAGCTGTGCGTGCCCACCTGCCTGGCGGGGACCAACGTGTTCGGAACCGGCCGATCCTTGTCGGAACGCGAGCGCGGTGGTGTGCGCGCGTGGCTGGCGCTGTTCGCGGGACCCGGACAGCATGGTGGGGTACAACTGCGGGTGCGATGCGAACCCGGGCTGGAACGCCACGTCAGGTCAGTGGAGCAGCAGAGGGAGATAATGGTCTGAGTCGGTCTGGCAAATCAGACTTCGGGCCGGAGTATAGTTTAGAACATTTAGAGTAGATACGATTTGTTTGAAGGTAAACCGTTTAATTATAAAAGCCGCCTAAACAAGGCAAGCATTACTCTGATGTACAATTTTTGGTGCTGAAGTGTAAATTCCAACTAAGTTTTATCATCAGTTGATGACATACAGAAATATTCAGTATTTAGTCAGTTCTTCTATTTTTGTCAAAGTATCAAGTTACCATTGCATTGCGTTTTGACATTTATACTGTCAAAAACACATATCCAATATTTAAACCCTGTACCACTGGTTGGCAGCGGACAACCCCAAGTGCGCCGTCTCCAACATGTGCCTGGCATCTCGGGACGTGTGCCACCACGGCGGCACGTGTTCGGGTCTGGGGGGTCGGCAGTACCGCTGCGACTGCGCCCCCGCCTGGCGCGGCAAGCGCTGCTCGTTCCCGGCTGACCCGTGCGCTGGAGATCGGCTAGCCAAGCCGTGCGGGGCCAAATGGAAGTGTCAGCGGGATTCCACCAGGAAACTGGGATACAACTGTAGTTGTAACAGCAAGCCAGGATGGAGAGCCAAGTCCCGTGAGTTAGAGAGGAAGAGGAGGGGGGGGGGGGGGGTGATGTCCGGAATAGTGACAACTGACCGCAGAATGATGTGTTCTGTGCTGGTGACTGTGCCGATCGCTCATTAAAGTCATAAGTGTTATCGAATCCTAAGAGCATTATCCAATACACATGTAAAGTAGGCACAAACATGTTGGCATGGAGTTCATTATGCAAATAATTGTTACGATAATTTTAAAGAAACTGACCTGTTTCTGTTTGACTCATGCCGACTGTGCAGTTGCCATTGCCCGAACCCTCAGCTCGGAATCGCTAGATACACAATCCTAACCATTATAGATATCACACAGGCGTCACCTACGCTCCTACCCCATCTCCTCCCCAGAGACGGACCCGCACTGTGTCGTCTACGACCGCTGTCTGGCCGAGAAGCCGTGCCTGAACGGCGGCTCGTGCTCTCCTCTCCCCAGAGACTGACCCGCACTGTGTCATCTACGACCGCTGTCTGGCCGAGAAGCCGTGCCTGAACGGCGGCTCGTGCTCTCCTCTCCCCAGAGACGGACCCGCACTGTGTCGTCTACGACCGCTGTCTGGCCGAGAAGCCGTGCCTGAACGGCGGCTCGTGCTCTCCTCTCCCCAGAGACGGACCCGCACTGTGTCGTCTACGACCGCTGTCTGGCCGAGAAGCCGTGCCTGAACGGCGGCTCGTGCTCGCCCCGTTCCGGTGCTGGCTTCGTCTGCGCCTGCCGACCGGCCTGGTCCGGTGTGCGGTGTGCAGAGTCGCGCGACCCCTGTGACGCCGAGACGCAGATGTGCGGGAAGGAGTGGCGGTGTGAGCGGGACCCGAAGGTGGCGCTCGGATTCAGCTGTGGATGCAGCAGCAAGCCGGGATGGAGGCCAGCTAGTGGTGAGATGCGGGGTATAGGAGTTGGGACAGGATGGGGGGGGGGTTGGGGGAGGGGTACCTGGGAGGTGATGGGAGGTGATGGGGGTGGACGCGAGAGTTGGGAGGTGATGGGAGGGGCGGACGGTACTTTGGTAAATTATCTCCATCTGCTGCAGCACTCCATCGGCCGTATTTTCGTAATGATTTTAAATGGAAATAATGAACTTTTCCCACATTAATGGGCCTGTTTACAGGCCTGTTTACACATGACCTACACTACACATTACCTGTTTGCAAATCAACATTCAAACTAGATATAGTGATGGATCATACTGTTTGTCACCATATCTAAGTACATATTTTTAATTTCCCAAAAAGTAATTTTCGCCTCAGATGAGCGCCTCAGATGACGTGTTCGGAATTCAGCTCCTGTTACCAGTCTGGCTATTCTATTCTGAAGTCGCTCAAGCCTTATTTCGTCCGTAACCGTCAAATGTCCATCGTATATGGCGTCACAGTAGTCAAAGTGCGGCAGTATGTAAATATTATATATTTGATTTAGTATGTTTCGTGGGATGATGTGTGCTATTTTATACAGTGGACTGAGTGCCTTGTTAACCTTTCTCATAGTTGTTTTTACTTGGAACTGAAATCGCATGTCTTTGGAAAAATCTACTAAGTGCTTTTTAATGGAAATAATGACATTTTCCCACAAAAATGGGCCTGTTTACACCTGTACCATATGTGAGTACATATTTTTAATTTCCCAAAATGTAATTTTCGAAATAGAAAAAGTTTTATTTCACTTTGAAATTGAGATGCAATCAATTTGGTACCATTCATGTGTAATCAAATAATGAAGATAAATAAATCAAAAGGTCATTATTTCCCTTAAACACAGTAAAATACTGGATGTAAAATGCTAATATATCGCCGTCAGCTTTCCACATATTGATTATTGAAATATTTACACGCGATTATCTGATCATTGGCCGGTGGTGCATGTTCAGCCAAGTGACCCACACATGCAGCCTTCATACGTCGCCTGATCAGACGCCGATGGTCGGTTTTCAGCCAGTGACCCACGCTGCACGGTGTCCGACATTTGTCTGGCCAAGTCACCCTGCCAAAACGGCGGCACGTGCGAATATCGCGGAGAGGGAAACTACACCTGCAGGTTCGTGATTGTGTAGGAATTATTGTTAGCATAGTTTACGCCTGACAGGCCCCCCCCCCCTGTTAACTTCCATACCAAGCAACTTAGAGCAATGCGGTAATAACCAGCATGTTGCCTGTCATAAGAGGAATCTAACAGTAGGCGATTTTTAGGTTTCAGGTCAACGGATGACCTTCCAGGTCAAGTGAATGACCTCGGATTTACCACGTTCAAACAGCGATTTTGCACTTAAGAAAACCTACAAATGAGAAATTGATCAATGTAAATAAAAAGGCATGTTCCTAGACTAGTTTTGGCTCAGAAATACAAAAAAGTAATTATTTGTTCGTATCTTGTCCAAAAATGTCAAAAATAAGTTATTAAAAAATGACGTCATCAGTTTCTTACACTTAGGAAGCCATCACTCAGTCAATAATGAAGATATTGCTTTAAAATTTTGTATGAGTATTCTCCATACTCAGTTCTTTCACATATATTTCGGTTTTTCTAATATCTTTTAAAATTTTGTTTTTCTGGGGATTTTTAAAAAAAACGTGTTTGCCGTTTTAAAGAGAATGCCATTTTGTATCTTTGATGAATTGAGTTTGCAATTTGCTTTAAAACTCTGTTTTCTACGATTTTTCCAATATTTCTCATTTTTTTACCAACATGACGTCATCAAAACATTATTATCTCCCAAAATACTTAACCAATTTCAAATACATTTTTACAGCCAACGTATAACTGTTGTAAACTCAGCTACCAAACATTGCTGCACCCCATGTGCCAAAAGTTATTCAAGAAAAACCTCAGGGGGGGGGGGCTGTCAGGCCTCCCCGTAGGGCGAGGGTTAAGCCTTTGTGTATTGAATGTCCATGTCCATAATCACTTTGGCCTTAGGACCGCTAAGGACGGGTATCAATTTATTTCTTTAAAGTTTACAGGATGTATAAGATATGCAATACGTAGTGTAACAATTTTGACATCGGCAATAACCATATAACAATTTTGCCATCGGCAATACCCATTTAACAATTTTGCCATCGGCAATAACCATCTAACAATTTTGCCATCGGCAATACCCATTTAACAATTTTGCCATCGGCAATAACCGTCTAACAATTTTGACATCGGCAATAACCATATAACAATTTTGTCATCTGCAATAAACATCGAGCGTAATGGAAGTCTACATTAGCCAAATACATTACCATTTGGCGGTACGTTCTGCATTATTGCTGATATGTTCGCTGAACGCTGGTGTTGCAGTTGTTCGCCGGCGTGGGTGGGTAAGGACTGCACAGAGCCACAGTTCCCCTGTGCCGAGCAGCCGAACCCCTGTGGAGGCGACTGGCCCTGTCAGAGGGAGCCCGACTCCGAGGCTGGTCTCAGCTGTAACTGTCATACCAAGCCCGGCTACGTGGCCAAGTCAGGTCAGTACACCCGGTTACGTGGCCAAGTCAGGTCAGTACACCCGGCTACGTGGCCAAGTCAGGTCAGTACACCCGGCTACGTGGCCAAGTCAGGTCAGTGTGCCCGCCTACGTGGCCAAGTCAGATAAGTATACCCGGCTACGTGGCCAAGTCAGGTCAGTACACCCGGATACGTGGCCAAGTAAGGTCAGTACACCCGGCTACGTGGCCAAGTAAGGTCAGTACACCCGGCTACGTGGCCAAATCAGGTCAGTACACCCGGCTACGTGACCAAGTCAGGCCAGTACATCCGGCTACGTGGCCAAGTCAGGACTGTACGACAAGACAAGCCCGGCTGCGTGGCTAAGTTAGGTCAGTAGGTACTCAAAGTCCGGTGCGCTAAGTAACTGCACTAGCTGCCTTCTCGTATATTTATCTGTGACATGTTCAAACTGAAGTAATTGCCCTCTATATTTGATTTGCCACCCCTTCAAATGTGTTGGTTTGGATTTGCAAGCTCGTCAATGAACATTCGCCTAGTTAATTCCTTCTTGCACGCCCTAACAATTGCAGGATAGTTGTTCTACGGTATTACCTCTTCCTGTTCCTCGTGCGACAGAGAAGGAGCCTCAGTGCATCATCAGCGACATATGCCAGGCCACGTCACCGTGTAAGAACGGCGGCACCTGCCAGCTAAGAGGGAACGGCACTGAGTATGGCTGCGAGTGTCTGCCGGCCTGGACCGGACCCGACTGTGACGGGGAGGAGAACCCCTGCGACCGGGACCCGCACCTCTGCCGACCTGGCTGGCCGTGCGGCAGGAACCCAAACAAGCCGGTCGGATACACGTGCGGCTGTAACTCGCGGCCCGGCTGGAGAGCCATCTCCGGTAGGTGTGGAGGGGGACGGGGGAGGGGGACAGGGAGGGGGACGGGGAGGGGGACGGGGCAGGGGGACGGGGCAGGGGGACGGGGAGGGGGACGGGGCAGGGGGACGGGGCAGGGGGACGGGGAGGGGGACGGGGAGGGGGACGGGGTAGGGGACGGGGAGGGGGACGGGGACGGGGTAGTGGGGCGGGGGAGGGAGACGGGGGAGGGGGACGGGGAGAGGGGCGGGGGAGGGGACGGGGAGGGGGACGGGGAGGGTGACGGGGAGGGTGACGGGGGAGGGGGACGGGGGAGGGGGACGGGGGGAGGGGGACGGTGAGGGGGACGGGGTAGGGGGACTGGGGCGGGGGAGGGGGACGGGGGAGGGGGACGGGGACGGGGTAGTGGGGCGGGGGAGGGAGACGAGGGAGGGGGACGGGGACGGAGGGAGGGGGACGGGGTTGGGTGACGGGAGGAGGGGGACGGGGAGAGGGGGACGGGGACGGGGAGGGGGACGGAGGGAGGGGGACGGGGGAGGGGGACGGGGAGGGGGACGGGGGAGGGAAGGGGGAGGGACGGGGGAGTGAGAGAGTGAGAGGCCACTGCATGGGTGAGCAGTGTCCTCTACTCGATCAGGGGTGGCGAAATTAGACGGTTGTGAACGTGCGCTATAGCGTTCTTTCAATTGTATCGCCAAGTAGCGAAATCACTGTTTGTTTTTGAATGCTTATTATCCCACCTCAGACATACAACTTGCTGTTGTTATTTTCACTTCAAACTAAATTCAACAGTCACCTAGACGAGTGCCAAAAGCGTTAACGAAATAGCACAGTGCATGCCATGCCTGTCAAAGCCGATCTCCGTTTACCAGCTTTCTGCCAGTTCTCTCTTCGTGATTCCCTCCCCTGCGTCAGACACGGACCCGCGCTGTGAGATCAGCGACGCCTGTCTGGCGGAGAGGCCGTGCCAGAACTCCGGCGTCTGCACCAGCCGCGCCGACCAGGGCTTCACCTGTAAATGTACCCCCGCCTGGCGCGGTCAGAACTGTACCACTCCCGCGCAGCCCTGCAAAGACGGCGAGGTGAGGCTGGAGTGGCTGTGTAGTATCCGTTATGCACATGCAGAACGGGAACAGGTAAAGGTACATACAGGTATATCGGTTCACCGGTGAGCCGAGGACTCGTTCTTCCAGCATGATCAGTGCGATCAGCGGAGGTTAGACTGCCTGATTATACTACCTGTTCTCCGTGACGAGTGGTCCGTTCGGTGTACCTGTGTCTGACCGCTGACCTGTCATCGGTGTACCTGTGTCTGACCGCTGACCTGTCCTCGGTGTACCTGTGTCTGACTGCTGACCTGTCATCGGTGTACCTGTGTCTGACCGCTGACCTGTCATCGGTGTACCTGTGTCTGACCGCTGACCTGTCATCGGTGTACCTGTGTCTGACTGCTGACCTGTCATCGGTGTACCTGTGTCTGACCGCTGACCTGTCATCGGTGTACCTGTGTCTGACTGCTGACCTGTCATCGGTGTACCTGTGTCTGACCGCTGACCTGCCATCAGTGTACCTGTGTCTGACTGCTGACCTGTCATCGGTGTACCTGTGTCTGACTGCTGACCTGTCATCGGTGTACCTGTGTCTGACTGATGACCTGTCATCGGTGTACCTGGGTCTGACTGCTGACCTGTCATCGGTGTACCTGTGTCTGACCGCTGACCTGTCATCGGTGTACCTGTGTCTGACCGCTGACCTGTCATCGGTGTACCTGTGTCTGACTGCTGACCTGTCATCGGTGTACCTGTGTCTGACTGCTGACCTGTCATAGGTGTACCTGTGTCTGACTGCTGACCTGTCATCGGTGTACCTGGGTCTGACTGCTAACCTGTCATCGGTGTACCTGTGTCTGACCGCTGACCTGTCCTCGGTGTACCTGTGTCTGACCGCTGACCTGTTCTCGGTGTACCTGTGTCTGACTGCTGACCTGTCATCGGTGTACCTGTGTCGGACTGCTGACCTGTCATCGGTGTACCTGTGTCGGACTGCTGACCTGTCATCGGTGTACCTGTGTCGGACAGGTGGACTGCGGGGACGGGTTCCAGTGTCTGACTGCTGACCTGTCATCGGTGTACCTGTGTCTGACTGCTGACCTGTCATCGGTGTACCTGTGTCTGACTGCTGACCTGTCATCGGTGTATCTGTGTCTGACTGCTGACCTGTCATCGGTGTACCTGTGTCTGACCGCTGAC
>JAXIVJ010011121.1:0-44664 GCA_036785665.1 Chirona hameri
TTAACCCACCGTCAGCAGACTCGCTGATCGTGTTTAGGATGTGCTGTTGTTGTTTGATGGTATGACAACGCGATACAATATCATGCTATATCTTGGCACATTATGGCGCGAGGCTTATTTTGGTGTATACTACCATTTTCGGTACTATGACCAGTTAAGAGTATATGTTGTGTATAGTTTCAGATATTCCGCTGCAGTATGTACGGCACCAGTTAAGAGTATATGTTGTGTATAGTTTCAGATATTCCGCTGCAGTATGTACGGCACCAGTTAAGAGTATATGTTGTGTACAGTTTCAGATATTCCGCTGCAGTATGTACGGCACCAGTTAAGAGTATATGTTGTGTACAGTTTCAGATATTCCGCTGCAGTATGTACGGCACCAGTTAAGAGTATATGTTGTGTACAGTTTCAGATATTCCGCTGCAGTATGTACGGCACCAGTTAAGAGTATATGTTGTGTACAGTTTCAGATATTCCGCTGCAGTATGTACGGCACCAGTTAAGAGTATATGTTGTGTACAGTTTCAGATATTCCGCTGCAGTATGTACGGCACCAGTTAAGAGTATATGTTGTGTATAGTTTCAGATATTCCGCTGCAGTATGTACGGCACCAGTTAAGAGTATATGTTGTGTACAGTTTCAGATATTCCAGCTGCAGTATGTACGGCACCAGTTAAGAGTATATGTTGTGTATAGTTTCAGATATTCCGCTGCAGTATGTACGGCACCAGTTAAGAGTATATGTTGTGTACAGTTTCAGATATTCCGCTGCAGTATGTACGGCAGCAGTTAAGAGTATATGTTGTGTACAGTTTCAGATATTCCGCTGCAGTATGTACGGCAGCAGTTAAGAGTATATGTTGTGTACAGTTTCAGATATTCCGCTGCAGTATGTACGGCACCAGTTAAGAGTATATGTTGTGTATAGTTTCAGATATTCCGCTGCAGTATGTACGGCAGCAGTTAAGAGTATATGTTGTGTATAGTTTCAGATATTCCGCTGCAGTATGTACGGCACCAGTTAAGAGTATATGTTGTGTACAGTTTCAGATATTCCGCTGCAGTATGTACGGCAGCAGTTAAGAGTATATGTTGTGTATAGTTTCAGATATTCCGCTGCAGTATGTACGGCAGCAGTTAAGAGTATATGTTGTGTATAGTTTCAGATATTCCGCTGCAGTATGTACGGCAGCAGTTAAGAGTATATGTTGTGTACAGTTTCAGATATTCCGCTGCAGTATGTACGGCAGCAGTTAAGAGTATATGTTGTGTATAGTTTCAGATATTCCGCTGCAGTATGTACGGCAGCAGTTAAGAGTATATGTTGTGTATAGTTTCAGATATTCCGCTGCAGTATGTACGGCACCAGTTAAGAGTATATGTTGTGTACAGTTTCAGATATTCCGCTGCAGTATGTACGGCACCAGTTAAGAGTATATGTTGTGTATAGTTTCAGATATTCCGCTGCAGTATGTACGGCACCAGTTAAGAGTATATGTTGTGTATAGTTTCAGATATTCCGCTGCAGTATGTACGGCACCAGTTAAGAGTATATGTTGTGTACAGTTTCAGATATTCCGCTGCAGTATGTACGGCACCAGTTAAGAGTATATGTTGTGTACAGTTTCAGATATTCCGCTGCAGTATGTACGGCAGCAGTTAAGAGTATATGTTGTGTACAGTTTCAGATATTCCGCTGCAGTATGTACGGCACCAGTTAAGAGTATATGTTGTGTACAGTTTCAGATATTCCGCTGCAGTATGTACGGCACCAGTTAAGAGTATATGTTGTGTATAGTTTCAGATATTCCGCTGCAGTATGTACGGCACCAGTTAAGAGTATATGTTGTGTATAGTTTCAGATATTCCACTGCAGTATGTACGGCACCAGTTAAGAGTATATGTTGTGTACAGTTTCAGATATTCCGCTGCAGTATGTACGGCACCAGTTAAGAGTATATGTTGTGTATAGTTTCAGATATTCCGCTGCAGTATGTACGGCACCAGTTAAGAGTATATGTTGTGTATAGTTTCAGATATTCCACTGCAGTATGTACGGCACCAGTTAAGAGTATATGTTGTGTATAGTTTCAGATATTCCGCTGCAGTATGTACGGCACCAGTTAAGAGTATATGTTGTGTATAGTTTCAGATATTCCGCTGCAGTATGTACGGCACCAGTTAAGAGTATGTGTTGTGTATAGTTTCAGATATTCCGCTGCAGTATGTACGGCACCAGTTAAGAGTATATGTTGTGTATAGTTTCAGATATTCCGCTGCAGTATGTACGGCACCAGTTAAGAGTATATGTTGTGTATAGTTTCAGATATTCCGCTGCAGTATGTACGGCACCAGTTAAGAGTATATGTTGTGTATAGTTTCAGATATTCCGCTGCAGTATGTACGGCACCAGTTAAGAGTATATGTTGTGTATAGTTTCAGATATTCCGCTGCAGTATGTACGGCACCAGTTAAGAGTATATGTTGTGTATAGTTTCAGATATTCCACTGCAGTATGTACGGCACCAGTTAAGAGTATATGTTGTGTTACAGTTTCAGATATTCCGCTGCAGTATGTACGGCACCAGTTAAGAGTATATGTTGTGTATAGTTTCAGATATTCCACTGCAGTATGTACGGCACCAGTTAAGAGTATATGTTGTGTATAGTTTCAGATATTCCACTGCAGTATGTACGGCACCAGTTAAGAGTATATGTTGTGTATAGTTTCAGATATTCCGCTGCAGTATGTACGGCACCAGTTAAGAGTATATGTTGTGTATAGTTTCAGATATTCCGCTGCAGTATGTACGGCACCAGTTAAGAGTATATGTTGTGTACAGTTTCAGATATTCCGCTGCAGTATGTACGGCACCAGTTAAGAGTATATGTTGTGTATAGTTTCAGATATTCCACTGCAGTATGTACGGCACCAGTTAAGAGTATATGTTGTGTATAGTTTCAGATATTCCACTGCAGTATGTACGGCACCAGTTAAGAGTATATGTTGTGTATAGTTTCAGATATTCCGCTGCAGTATGTACGGCACCAGTTAAGAGTATATGTTGTGTATAGTTTCAGATATTCCACTGCAGTATGTACGGCACCAGTTAAGAGTATATGTTGTGTATAGTTTCAGATATTCCGCTGCAGTATGTACGGCACCAGTTAAGAGTATATGTTGTGTATAGTTTCAGATATTCCGCTGCAGTATGTACGGCACCAGTTAAGAGTATATGTTGTGTATAGTTTCAGATATTCCACTGCAGTATGTACGGCACCAGTTAAGAGTATATGTTGTGTACAGTTTCAGATATTCCACTGCAGTATGTACGGCAGCAGTTAAGAGTATATGTTGTGTATAGTTTCAGATATTCCGCTGCAGTATGTACGGCACCAGTTAAGAGTATATGGTGTGTATAGTTTCAGATATTCCGCTGCAGTATGTACGGCAGCAGTTAAGAGTATATGTTGTGTACAGTTTCAGATATTCCGCTGCAGTATGTACGGCAGCACGCTGCAGGAGGTGATGGGTATCCAGAGGGACCGGTTCCCGCACCGCCGTCTGCCGTGGATCATCACCACGCTCACCGAGGAGGTGCTGCGCCTGCAGGGGGCGCAGACAGAGGGCATCTTCAGGTACCGTCGCTCAGACGCCGGCCGACTGTCGGTCGGTGTTATGTCGTGTCATTGAAAACATCACGCCAGACACCACAGAGCCTGTCTCTGTATAGGTGGTGAGCCGTCAGACTAAGCTGAAGTCGGAGTATTGGAACGGGGCTCAGCCAGTCAGCCAGTCAGCCAGTCAGACTGGCGGGCGGTACTGTTGAGAGCGCGGCGCGGCTGGCGAGGTTTATCAACTGGTGCAGAGTAGCGTCACAGCCGACCGAGCAGTGTCGTCCGCCGGGGACAGGCGCCGCTCATGAATTATGCATGCGGCGCGACGCTGGGATCAGCTAGGCTTGGGAGTGGCGGTATCGCACTGGCTGCCGGCCGGCCGTCTGGGCTGCGGCGCGACGCTGCTGCTGCTGCTGCTGCTGATGCTGATGGCCGGTGTGTGTGTGTGTGTGTGTGTGTGTGTGTGTGTGTGTGTGTGTGTGTGTGTGTGTGTGTGTGTGTGTGTGTGTGTGTGTGTGTCTGTGTCTGTGTCTGTGTCTGTGTCTGTGTCTGTGTCTGTGTCTGTGTCTGTGTCTGTGTCTGTGTCTGTGTCTGTGTCTGTGTCTGTGGCTGTGGCTGTGGCTGTGGCTGTGGCTGTGTGTCTCTGTATGTGTCTCTGTCTGTGTCTCTGTCTGTGTCTCTGTCTGTGTCTCTGTCTGTGTCTCTGTCTGTGTCTCTGTCTGTGTCTCTGTCTGTGTCTCTGTCTGTGTCTCTGTCTGTGTCTCTGTCTGTGTCTCTGTCTGTGTCTCTGTCTGTGTCTCTGTCTGTGTCTCTGTCTGTGTCTCTGTCTGTGTCTCTGTCTGTGTCTCTGTCTGTGTCTCTGTCTGTGTCTCTGTCTGTGTCTCTGTCTGTGTCTCTGTCTGTGTCTCTGTCTGTGTCTCTGTCTGTGTCTCTGTCTGTGTCTCTGTCTGTGTCTCTGTATGTGTCTCTGTCTGTGTCTCTGTCTGTGTCTCTGTCTGTGTCTCTGTCTGTGTCTCTGTCTGTTTCTCTGTCTGTGTCTCTGTCTGTGTCTCTGTCTGTGTCTCTGTCTGTGTCTCTGTCTGTGTCTCTGTCTGTGTCTCTGTCTGTGTCTCTGTCTGTGTCTCTGTATGTGTCTCTGTCTGTGTCTCTGTCTGTGTCTCTGTCTGTGTCTCTGTCTGTGTCTCTGTCTGTGTCTCTGTCTGTGTCTCTGTCTGTGTCTCTGTCTCTGTCTGTGTCTCTGTCTCTGTCTGTGTCTCTGTCTGTGTCTCTGTCTGTGTCTCTGTCTGTGTCTCTGTCTGTGTCTCTGTCTGTGTCTCTGTCTGTGTCTCTGTCTGTGTCTCTGTCTGTGTCTCTGTCTGTGTCTCTGTCTGTGTCTCTGTCTGTGTCTCTGTCTGTGTCTCTGTCTGTGTCTCTGTCTGTGTCTCTGTCTGTGTCTCTGTCTGTGTCTCTGTCTGTGTCTCTGTCTGTGTCTCTGTCTGTGTCTCTGTCTGTGTCTCTGTCTGTGTCTCTGTCTGTGTCTCTGTCTGTGTCTCTGTCTGTGTCTCTGTCTGTGTCTCTGTCTGTGTCTCTGTCTGTGTCTCTGTCTGTGTCTCTGTCTGTGTCTCTGTCTGTGTCTCTGTCTGTGTCTCTGTCTGTGTCTCTGTCTGTGTCTCTGTCTGTGTCTCTGTCTGTGTCTCTGTCTGTGTCTCTGTCTGTGTCTCTGTCTGTGTCTCTGTCTGTGTCTCTGTCTGTGTCTCTGTCTGTGTCTCTGTCTGTGTCTCTGTCTGTGTCTCTGTCTGTGTCTCTGTCTGTGTCTCTGTCTGTGTCTCTGTCTGTGTCTCTGTCTGTGTCTCTGTCTGTGTCTCTGTCTGTGTCTCTGTCTGTGTCTCTGTCTGTGTCTCTGTCTGTGTCTCTGTCTGTGTCTCTGTCTGTGTCTCTGTCTGTGTCTCTGTCTGTGTCTCTGTCTGTGTCTCTGTCTGTGTCTCTGTCTGTGTCTCTGTCTGTGTCTCTGTCTGTGTCTCTGTCTGTGTCTCTGTCTGTGTCTCTGTCTGTGTCTCTGTCTGTGTCTCTGTCTGTGTCTCTGTCTGTGTCTCTGTCTGTGTCTCTGTCTGTGTCTCTGTCTGTGTCTCTGTCTGTGTCTCTGTCTGTGTCTCTGTCTGTGTCTCTGTCTGTGTCTCTGTCTGTGTCTCTGTCTGTGTCTCTGTCTGTGTCTCTGTCTGTGTCTCTGTCTGTGTCTCTGTCTGTGTCTCTGTCTGTGTCTCTGTCTGTGTCTCTGTCTGTGTCTCTGTCTGTGTCTCTGTCTGTGTCTCTGTCTGTGTCTCTGTCTGTGTCTCTGTCTGTGTCTATGTCTGTGTCTCTGTCTGTGTCTCTGTCTGTGTCTCTGTCTGTGTCTCTGTCTGTGTCTCTGTCTGTGTCTCTGTCTGTGTCTCTGTCTGTGTCTCTGTCTGTGTCTCTGTCTGTGTCTCTGTCTGTGTCTCTGTCTGTGTCTCTGTCTGTGTCTCTGTCTGTGTCTCTGTCTGTGTCTCTGTCTGTGTCTCTGTCTGTGTCTCTGTCTGTGTCTCTGTCTGTGTCTCTGTCTGTGTCTCTGTCTGTGTCTCTGTCTGTGTCTCTGTCTGTGTCTCTGTCTGTGTCTCTGTCTGTGTCTCTGTCTGTGTCTCTGTCTGTGTCTCTGTCTGTGTCTCTGTCTGTGTCTCTGTCTGTGTCTCTGTCTGTGTCTCTGTCTGTGTCTCTGTCTGTGTCTCTGTCTGTGTCTCTGTCTGTGTCTCTGTCTGTGTCTCTGTCTGTGTCTCTGTCTGTGTCTCTGTCTGTGTCTCTGTCTGTGTCTCTGTCTGTGTCTCTGTCTGTGTCTCTGTCTGTGTCTCTGTGTCTATGTGTCTGTCTATGTGTCTATGTGTCTGTCTATGTGTCTATGTGTCTGTCTATGTGTCTATGTGTCTCTGTCTATGTGTCTCTGTGTCTCTGTATGTCTGTGTGTCTGTGTGTCTGTGTGTCTGTGTCTGTCTGTGTATGTGTCTGTGTCTGTGTGTCTGTGTCTGTGTGTCTGTGTCTGTGTCTGTGTGTCTGTGTCTGTGTCTGTGTGTCTGTGTCTGTGTCTGTGTCTGTGTGTCTGTGTCTGTGTGTCTGTGTCTGTGTGTCTGTGTCTGTGTCTGTGTCTGTGTCTGTCTGTGTCTGTGTCTGTGTCTGTGTCTGTGTCTGTGTCTGTGTCTGTGTCTGTGTCTGTGTGTGTCTGTGTGTGTGTCATGACACGTGTGAGTGACGGTGTGTGTGTGTGTGTGTGTGTGTGTGTGTGTGTGTGTGTGTGTGTGCCCGCCTCCCCTCAGAGTGCCGGCCGACGCCGAGGAGGTGCTGAACATGAAGCTGCGCACGGACCAGTGGGAGGTGCCCGACAGCTCCGACTGCCACGTGCCGGCCTCGCTGCTGAAGCAGTGGTACCGCGAGCTGTGGGAGCCGCTCATCCCTGACCGGCTGTACGCCAGCTGCATCGACAGCTGCGCAGAGCCGCGCCAGCTGCTCGAGCTGGTCCAGCAGCTGCCCGACATCAACCGGCTGGTGCTCACCTACCTGGTCAGGTTCCTACAGGTGAGCGGAACGGGCGGCGCGTCTGTCCGTCTTTGTGTCTGTCCGTCTTTGTGTCTGTCCGTCTGTCTTGTCCGTGTCTGTCGGTTCTCCGTTCGTTCAGTGGGATTGTTCAGTTTCTCCGAGGGGTCTGTACCTTGTTGTGGGCGTGTATGCTGTTCTTCGTCTGATGACCCCGGCGAGGAAGCATCAAACTAGAGAACAGTGCTCGACCGGGTTGGTTTGAAGTTTGACCGAGTTAAACTTTCCAAATTAATTACCATCTTATCTCGCAGTTGACGAACTTGGGATGATAAGACCCCGCGACTTTTTGAGACTTCACGCAGCGGTACCAGTCTAGCATTCTATTTGGAAGTTTCCGTCCGGCGATGCCATTTTTATATATATCAAGACTGAAGTCTGTTGCTGCTTTCTCAGACTGAAGTCTGTTGCTGCTTTCTCAGACTGAAGTATGTTGCTGCTTTCTCAGACTGAAGTCTGTTGCTACTTTCTCAGACTGAAGTCTGTTGCTGCTTTCTCAGACTGAAGTCTGTTTCTGCTTTCTCAGACGGAAGTCTGTTGCTGCTTTCTCGGACTGAAGTCTGTTGCTGCTTTCTCAGACTGAAGTATGTTGCTGCTTTCTCAGACTGAAGTCTGTTGCTGCTTTTTCAGACTGAAGTCTGTTTATGCTTTCTCAGACGGAAGTCTGTTGCTGCTTTCTCAGACTGAAGTCTGTTGCTGCTTTCTCAGACGGAAGTCTGTTGCTGCTTTCTCGGACTGAAGTCTGTTGCTGCTTTCTCAGACTGAAGTATGTTGCTGCTTTCTCAGACTGAAGTCTGTTGCTGCTTTTTCAGACTGAAGTCTGTTTATGCTTTCTCAGACGGAAGTCTGTTGCTGCTTTCTCAGACTGAAGTATGTTGCTGCTTTCTCAGACTGAAGTCTGTTGCTGCTTTCGTCTTCCTCCGTTTTGAAGGGAGCGATGCTCTATCTTTTGATCTTTATCATCGCGTTACCTATTCTGAAAGCTAAGAGGCTCATGAGTAAATCGTCTCAATGTATGCAATATACGCCTCCTTTCGCTTTTCTTCCTGTTTCGGCTGCCTGTATTTCATGAGAAGCCATCAATATTCTGAAATAATGTGCCATCCGTTGTTAAAAGGCACGCGATGGAACTCTATAGTGATCATCCTGTGTCGTTCGTGGCTATCAAAGTCCCGTAGTTCGTCTAAAGGCACTTCAATATGAGGCCATGCCATCTTTGTTCTCACGTGGTATCCGGTGCGTTTAACGAGCACCTAATGGAACTCCAGCCATATTGACCAGTAAGGCGCCGTAGTTGGCGATGAACGAGCGAGCGCGAAGGAAATGTATGAGGAATTTCAACTCGATCGGGCAAGTAGTTTCTGAGATACAAAAAAGGGTGTGCACGTACGCACGTGCAGAGGCACCCACCTTTGACTTGTGAGAAAGTGGGGGCTGAGAGGTCCCTAACCATACACCAAACTTGAACACAATCGGCTCAGCCGTTCCAGAGATATAGAATAGGGGTGCGCACGTGCGCACGTGCAGAGTCACGCCACCCCTGAGTTGTGTGAAAGTGGCGGCTGAGGGGTCCCTAACCACACACGAAATTTGCACATAATCTGCCCAGCCGTTGCGGAGTTATTGCGAGAAAATACTTTTCAACACCCCTCACGCGGCACGCGCCACGCGCAGTAGTAGTCACCCACATGAGTCGGCACTGGTCTCAAACAGGGTAGGTTAGATGGGGCTGCTAAGCAAATAAGTCCGCCTGTCAATCGGACGTGCGGTTGCAGAGATATGAGCTTCTCAAAAGCGTCGCCACGGGCCGGGTCGGGCCGCTCATAATCAAATTTTTCCCATACACCGCAGCAGGACACAGAGGTATTACGAGCGAGCGCTTCGCGCTCGCTCGTAATACCTCTCTATGACGTTTGTGAGCTTATCAAAGTCGAGTCCGCTTAGCCTCAAAGTGGAGTTCGTCTAAACATGTTTCACATACGAGGTCATGCTATCTGTGTCCCCTCGTGACGACAAAAGCGGATTGATTGTTTCACTGATGGATTCGGAAAGGAGCGGCTGTATGACATTATGTTTTATGCGCCAGGCTCCGACTTTGGTTTGCATTGACGGTGCCGTGAATGATTCATTTGCGTTGCACTGGAGACCACTCTCGGACACGTGCGCCTGGATGTATTTGCCAAAGAAATGAAACGCATTATTTTAATTCAGCTTTTTGACGGCACCATTCAACTTTCATCATGTGCATTGTGCACCGTTCAGTCTAGGTGCTTGTTGATGGATCCCAGTTTCAGTCTTGAAAACGTTTCTAGATTGATGAACTTCCTTCTATGTCTAAACCCAATTTCATGCTCACTTAACAATTATTGCATCGTATGCGTCCTTGACTTATGACATTTAAAACAGCGGTCATGGGCAAAGTATGACGTGGGCGTATATTTCTCGAGACTTCCAAGGTCCTCAGATTAAAGCCGTTTAACCGGAACTTTCACTGGAGGATCTGAAGAATGTATACAAAACAGGGGACATGTGCGTCTTGTGACTGTTCGCGTCAGCAGTTGAGCCGGTGGCCAGTTGAGTGTGTCGGCAGACCTCCCCTCCCCTCTCAGACCAATCAGGCTTCTGATGGGCGACCACACGCCACGCCCGCAGCGTCGCATTGCACGAGCTGTGTATTGAACGCGGCCGCCACGGGACGGCTCGGCCAGCAGCTCGGCATCGTTTTTCACAGCGTTTAGTTTATGGGCATGCAAAATGAAAACAATTTGACAAAACGATGCCCATGGTGCACATATCGAATAATACATTGCAGGGTGTTATTGGTAACAGCGGACTGTCCTACCTTCTGAAGCAAAATAACAACCTGCCAAAATTCGAAAACAGACAACACAAAGCCAGGAAACAACTTGGTTCAATGATCATATTTTCAAATTCGTTTTCTACAGTTTGACTGCACCTGTAGCTTCGCAATGTGTTGATCAATTGCCCCGTCCTGTCGATAGGCCACCGTGGCCGCACACGGGGGCCTGGCGTGCGGTGGTGAGGTACCTGGACGGTGTGTTCTCTCGTCATGTCTGACATTGTCCAGCGCCTCTCGGCTCCAGCACGCGCGCCCTGCTCCCAGCTGGGGACGGTGCACAGTGTGGCCGCCGGCGTGCCGGCCTCGGGTCGTGATCGGTTAGGGTGAAGGTCATCCCTTTGCCGAGACCTGCTCGGGTGTCTGCTCACACTTGGCGACCCGGTGGCTGTTAACCGTCTGTCTGAGTGAACCCAGCGCGTGGTGTATGAGAGCGGCTACATTACCTTGTGAGAGCGGACTAGCCGGGGTCGCGCGGCCACTGCGACCCACAGCACCAGTCTTCCGGCTATTGATTTCCGCCGCCGCCGCCGCTGGGAAATCAGTGTCAGTGGCGAGAGACAGCCTGAGAGACAGCCTGTTGATGCTGCTGTTGGCCAAACAGGGTGTCGGGATTGCCTAGTCTCGGCTCTCGGCGGCGAGTGATGTCGCGGTTGATGGCGGCGGGTGAGGCTGCGTCCGGTGGGTCTGTGGCAGCTGTGGGCTGGCGGACACTGGTCTGTGGCAGCCGTGGGTCCGATGGACACTGGTCTGTGGCAGCCGTGGGCTGGCGGACACTGGTCTGTGGCAGCCGTGGGCTGGCAGACACTGGTCTGTGGCAGCCGTGGGTCCGATGGACACTGGTCTGTGGCAGCTGTGGTCTGGCGGACACTGGTCTGTGGCAGCTGTGGGCTGGCGGACACTGGTCTGTGGCAGCTGTGGGCTGGCGGACACTGGTCTGTGGCAGCCGTGGGCTGGCAGACACTGGTCTGTGGCAGCCGTGGGTCCGATGGACACTGGTCTGTGGCAGCCGTGGGCTGGCGGACACTGGTCTGTGGCAGCCGTGGGCCGGGAGACACTGGTCTATGGCAGCCGTAGGCTGGCGGACACTGGTCTGTGGCAGCCGTGGGCTGGCGGACACTGGTCTGTGGCAGCCGTGGGCTGGCGGACACTGTTCATGTATTTGCGAATCATTCCATATAAATGGCTTAATGTTCGATTCGAGTGAAAAGGATACAAGTTGGGCGATACAAACGAAAAACACGACAGACAATTTAAAACACGCATCGCACACACACACACAAGAAATCGTGGTAACTATGTTAATAAAACGAACGAATTCAAGCTTTCACACACCGTTGTCACAATTTTCGAGTTGGGATTTTAGCACGGCGAGGCTCCGGGAGGCCATAACGGCCGGCGTCATGTGGTTCCAAGACGAGGCCGCCCTATAGGAAAAAGCCCTGCGCGACATGGATAGCCGGAAAGCGGGCAGTTCTAGAGCACCAGCCACCGCGGCCCGCGTGAGGCGCTCACTCACAGCGGTGCGAGGGATGAATAGCGATCGGACCGCTGCCGGGGCGCGGGGATCGTGTAAGGCTCTGTAGACGCCGATACAGTCGCGGCGCGCAACGAGGTCGCGTATACCACGCCAGCCTAGCGACTCCACGATCGGTGAGATATGATCATGACCCCGCGCACCCGAGACGATCCTTGCCGCGAAATTTATCACCTTTTGTACCCGGCTGAGGTGGCAGTCAGCGGCCCCGCCCCAGACGGAGAGGCAGTACAGTATGTGGGGGAACACGTGTGTCTGGATTAGGAGTTGGCGGGTCTCGGGTGTGAGGTGGTGACGAATTTTATACAGACAGAACAGGATGGAGTTGCACTTTTTGACTAAATTGGAAATGTGCTCCTCCCAGGACAAGTTACGGTCCATGGTGACCCCCAGCATCTTCACGGACGGCAAGGGATTGAGTGTGTGGTTTGAGATGTTGAGCTGAAAGGATGGAGTCTTTTTAAGGGCTTGAGGAGTACCGACAAGGAGGAGCGTGGTCTTGGTGGGGTTCATCTTTAAGGAGTTGGCAGTGAAGTAGGATTGGACCGCAATGATGGTATCCTCCTGGCGGGATTTTAGTAGGGATAGGTGTGCTGGGAGGGCAGAGTCGAGGAGCTGGGTGTCGTCTGCGTAGGACACCAGACGCCCGTGAGGAAGGTACGATGCAAGGTCGTTCGTGAAGATGCTGAAGAGGAGTGGGCCCACGAGGGACCCCTGAGGGACGCCGTGGGATAAAGGAAGGGATAGTGATCCGCCTCTCACCACCTGCAGCCGACCATCGAGGTAACTCCGGAACCATCGGGGATCGATGCCGTACCACTGTAGCTTGGTCAGGACACCGTGGTCAACGCTGTCAAAGGCTCTACTAAGGACACTGGTCTGTGGCAGCCGTGAGTCCGGCGGACACTGGTCTGTGGCAGCTGTGGGCTGGATGGCAGTCCACACTCCACACTCCACACTCCACACTCCACACTCCACACTCCACACTCCACAATCCGCAGTCCACACTCCACACTCCACACTCCACACTCCACACTCCACACTCCACACTCCACACTCCACACTCTACAGTCCACACTCCCCACTCCACACCCCACACTCCACACTCCACACTCCACACACACCACACACACCACACTCCACACTCCACACCCCACACCCCACACTCCCCACTCCCCACTCCACACCCCACACTCCACACACACACACCACACTCCACACTCCACACTCCACACTCCACACTCCACACTCCACACCCCACACCCCATACTCCACACTCCACACTCCACACTCCGCAGTCTGCTGCGATGCCGCTCGTCTATGACGATACTCGTGTCTGGCCGCGACTTGGCGGCGGCGGGGGGCTGCAGGGTGGCGGTGGCAGGGGCTGCAGGGTTGATGGCGGCAGGGTGGCGGTGGCAGGGGCTGCAGGGTTGATGGCGGCTGGGGCTGCAGGGTTGATGGAGGCTGGGGCTGCAGGGTTGATGGAGGCTGGGGCTGCAGGGTTGATGGAGGCTGGGGCTGCAGGGTTGATGGAGGCTGGGGCTGCAGGGTTGATGGTGGCTGGGGCTGCAGGGTTGATGGCGGCTGGGGCTGCAGGGTTGATGGAGGCTGGGGCTGCAGGGTTGATGGCGGCTGGGGCTGCAGGGTTGATGGTGGCTGGGGGCTGCAGGGTTGATGGCGGCTGGGGCTGCAGGGTTGATGGAGGCTGGGGCTGCAGGGTTGATGGCGGCTGGGGCTGCAGGGTTGATGGAGGCTGGGGCTGCAGGGTTGATGGCGGCTGGGGCTGCAGGGTTGATGGCGGCTGGGGCTGCAGGGTTGATGGCGGCTGGGGCTGCAGGGTTGATGGCGGCTGGGGCTGCAGGGTTGATGGAGGCTGGGGCTGCAGGGTTGATGGAGGCTGGGGCTGCAGGGTTGATGGTGGCTGGGGCTGCAGGGTTGATGGCGGCTGGGGCTGCAGGGTTGATGGCGGCTGGGGCTGCAGGGTTGATGGAGGCTGGGGCTGCAGGGTTGATGGCGGCTGGGGCTGCAGGGTTGATGGCGGCTGGGGCTGCAGGGTTGATGGCGGCTGGGGCTGCAGGGTTGATGGCGGCTGGGGCTGCAGGGTTGATGGAGGCTGGGGCTGCAGGGTTGATGGAGGCTGGGGCTGCAGGGTTGATGGAGGCTGGGGCTGCAGGGTTGATGGAGGCTGGGGCTGCAGGGTTGATGGAGGCTGGGGCTGCAAGGTTGAAGGAGGCTGGGGCGGCAGGGTTGATGGAGGCTGGGGCTGCAGGGTTGATGGCGGCTGGGGTTGATGGAGGCTGGGGCTGCAGGGTTGATGGCGGCTGGGGTTGATGGAGGCTGGGGCTGCAGGGTTGATGGCGGCAGGGCGAGGCTGAGTGCGGTGGTCATCGGCCTGTGGTGTAGGTTGAGTTACAGGTCATCGGTCTGTGGTGTAGGTTTTGAGTTACAATTCACAGTTTGTTGTGATGTCCGTGTCTGGCGGCGACTTGGCGGCGCTGGGGGCCGACACCGAGGTCTGCCGACTGGTACTCAGGCGGGGTGGTACCCCTCACCACCTCGTACTGGGTCTGCCGACTGGTACTCAGACGGGGTGGTACCCCTCACCACCTCGTACTGGGTCTGCCGACTGGTACTCAGGCGGGGTGGTACCCCTCACCACCTCGTACTGGGTCTGCCGACTGGTACTCAGACGGGGTGGTACCCCTCACCACCTCGTACTGGGTCTGCCGACTGGTACTCAGACGGGGTGGTACCCCTCACCACCTCGTACTGGGTCTGCCGACTGGTACTCAGGCGGGGTGGTACCCCTCACCACCTCGTACTGGGTCTGCCGACTGGTACTCAGACGGGGTGGTACCCCTCACCACCTCGTACTGGGTCTGCCGACTGGTACTCAGACGGGGTGGTCTGTCTGAAAATGGGCGGACCATGCCCTTATAAGGAGATCCGATCTAAAATTATATTGTTTTCCTGACATTCACACCTTCAAACATCATATCACCCCTCAACAATGGCCATCACCCCTGGATTTGTTTCCGGTTGAAACTGCACGAATCGCGCCATCATATTTTCTTGTACTTGTATAATCAGATCCCTACTTTGGCAGATATGGCCAAAGTAAGGGTCGGCGATCTCAATTTCGGCACTCGCAGCAGCCTCAGCGATCCTAATTTTGATTCGCCACCTGATTTCACGATCTAAAATTGGATTAGCCGGCTGACGACTGATCTAAAAATGCATTTCACGCTGTGGTCGTTGCGTCGCGGAATCAATATTTAGATCGTCATGTACAGTGGAATAAGGGCAATTGCCGAATCTGGTCACATTTATTATTCCGATACATTGATGGACAACATGTTCTCCAACACTTTTTAACCTCCGAGTATGCGTATGTTGCTCCGAATTGGCCTAATGACATAGGCCTCACAGTTTGATACTGCATACATGCCCAATATGGGCATAACAAAATCTAAAAATTGATTGATCTATTTTTGAACGCCTCTCTGTAGTTTGCCCAACTGACATGTTGAGAGAAGACGTAAAATGGATGCAACATAAGGTACGGAACGTTTCACGTCAATATCTATCATAGTTTTCAAGATATTGAGAAATCCGGGAGGGGCAGATTTTGCCCCCCCCCCCCCCGGGGGGGCTCGAGTTAAGGAAGAGGCATATTTGACCCGTGTATTTTACATATTGGATTGGCGCCCCTCTGGACCATGCCGCCCATGTCACCGAGGAAATATGCCGCCCTCGGGCCTGAAGCCCCCTGCCTTAGGAAATCCTGGGTCCGCCACTGAATCTGCCCCTGCTGCTCTCTGCTTCCTCCGCCAGTGCTGCAGTCTATACGGCGCAGTATCAGTGATGTGCGGCGCAATACTAGTGCTATGCGGCGCAATATCAGTGATGTGTGGTACAGTATCAGTGATGTGCGGCGCAGTATCAGTAATGTGCGGCGCAGTATCAGTGATATGCGGCGCAGTATCAGTGATGTGCGGCGCAGTATCAGTGATGTGCGGCGCAGTATCAGTGATATGCGGCGCAGTATCAGTGATGTGCGGCGCAGTATCAGTGGTGTGCGGCGCAGTATCAGTGGTGTGCGGCGCAGTATCAGTGATGTGCGGCGCAGTATCAGTGATGTGCGGCGCAGTATCAGTGATATGCGGCGCAGTATCAGTGATGTGCGGCGCAGTATCAGTGTTGTGCGGCGCAGTATCAGTGATGTGCGGCGCAGTATCAGTGGTGTGCGGCGCAGTATCAGTGATGTGCGGCGCAGTATCAGTGATGTGCGGCGCAGTATCAGTGGTGTGCGGCGCAGTATCAGTGATGTGAGGCGCAGTATCAGTGATGTGCGGCACAGTATCAGTGATGTGCGGCGCAGTATCAGTGATGTGCGGCGCAGTATCAGTGATGTGCGGCGCAGTATCAGTGGTGTGCGGCGCAGTATCAGTGATGTGCGGCGCAGTATCAGTGGTGTGCGGCGCAGTATCAGTGGTGTGCGGCGCAGTATCAGTGGTGTGCGGCGCAGTATCAGTGATGTGCGGCGCAGTATCAGTGGTGTGCGGCGCAGTATCAGTGATGTGCGGCGCAGTATCAGTGATGTGCGGCGCAGTATCAGTGATGTGCGGCGCAGTATCAGTGATGTGCGGCGCAGTATCAGTGTTGTGCGGCGCAGTATCAGTGTTGTGCGGCGCAGTATCAGTGATGTGCGGCGCAGTATCAGTGGTGTGCGGCGCAGTATCAGTGATGTGCGGCGCAGTATCAGTGGTGTGCGGCGCAGTATCAGTGGTGTGCGGCGCAGTATCAGTGATGTGCGGCGCAGTATCAGTGATGTGCGGTGCAGTATCAGTGATGTGCGGCGCAGTATCAGTGCTGTGCGGTGCAGTATCAGTGATGTGCGGCGCAGTATCAGTGATGTGCGGCGCAGTATCAGTGATGTGCGGCGCAGTATTCCTAGCCGGCCGACACATTGCCGTACTTCGTCGATTGGACGAAGTACGGCATTGTTGGTAAGTTTGGGCCCCGGACGAGGCTCCCAGGAGGCTATAGGAAGCTCCGCACAGGCTATAGCTTTGACACTAACGAAGACAAGTGGTGCTGTCGAACCCGGAAGATGTAATAGGGTTCCAAACTCTGCCACGGTTCCGAACTCTGAAGGTGACTTATGCACGGCGTTTCGTGTCTTAGCTCACATTTGTCCAATAACGTGTAGTCGATTTTTAGGAACAGCATAGGCATGCACTCTATGTTACTTAATACGTTACACATAGTTCAAAATCGTAAACAATTAGAAACATGTTAACATGTTTTTCAGAGTTTGAAGATTTCCACCGGGCCGTCGCTCGGAAAGTGGGAGGAGCTTGTTTGTGTGTGTGTGTGTGTGTGTGTGTGTGTGTGTGTGTGTGTGTGTGTGTGTGTGTGTGTGTGTGTGTGTGTGTGTGTGTGTGTGTGTGTGTGTGTGTGTGTGTGTGTGTGTGTGTGTGTGTGTGTGTGTGTGTGTGTGTGTGTGTGTGTGTGTGTGTGTGTGTGTGTGTGTGTGTGTGTGTGTGTGTGTGTGTGTGTGTGTGTGTGTGTGTGTGTGTGTGTGTGTGTGTGTGTGTGTGTGTGTGTGTGTGTGTGTGTGTGTGTGTGTGTGTGTGTGTGTGTGTGTGTGTGTGTGTGTGTGTGTGTGTGTGTGTGTGTGTGTGTGTGTGTGTGTGTGTGTGTGTGTGTGTGTGTGTGTGTGTGTGTGTGTGTGTGTGTGTGTGTGTGTGTGTGTGTGTGTGTGTGTGTGTGTGTGTGTGTGTGTGTGTGTGTGTGTGTGTGTGTGTGTGTGTGTGTGTGTGTGTGTGTGTGTGTGTGTGTGTGTGTGTGTGTGTGTGTGTGTGTGTGTGTGTGTGTGTGTGTGTGTGTGTGTGTGTGTGTGTGTGTGTGTGTGTGTGTGTGTGTGTGTGTGTGTGTGTGTGTGTGTGTGTGTGTGTGTGTGTGTGTGTGTGTGTGTGTGTGTGTGTGTGTGTGTGTGTGTGTGTGTGTGTGTGTGTGTGTGTGTGTGTGTGTGTGTGTGTGTGTGTGTGTGTGTGTGTGTGTGTGTGTGTGTGTGTGTGTGTGTGTGTGTGTGTGTGTGTGTGTGTGTGTGTGTGTGTGTGTGTGTGTGTGTGTGTGTGTGTGTGTGTGTGTGTGTGTGTGTGTGTGTGTGTGTGTGTGTGTGTGTGTGTGTGTGTGTGTGTGTGTGTGTGTGTGTGTGTGTGTGTGTGTGTGTGTGTGTGTGTGTGTGTGTGTGTGTGTGTGTGTGTGTGTGTGTGTGTGTGTGTGTGTGTGTGTGTGTGTGTGTGTGTGTGTGTGTGTGTGTGTGTGTGTGTGTGTGTGTGTGTGTGTGTGTGTGTGTGTGTGTGTGTGTGTGTGTGTGTGTGTGTGTGTGTGTGTGTGTGTGTGTGTGTGTGTGTGTGTGTGTGTGTGTGTGTGTGTGTGTGTGTGTGTGTGTGTGTGTGTGTGTGTGTGTGTGTGTGTGTGTGTGTGTGTGTGTGTGTGTGTGTGTGTGTGTGTGTGTGTGTGTGTGTGTGTGTGTGTGTGTGTGTGTGTGTGTGTGTGTGTGTGTGTGTGTGTGTGTGTGTGTGTGTGTGTGTGTGTGTGTGTGTGTGTGTGTGTGTGTGTGTGTGTGTGTGTGTGTGTGTGTGTGTGTGTGTGTGTGTGTGTGTGTGTGTGTGTGTGTGTGTGTGTGTGTGTGTGTGTGTGTGTGTGTGTGTGTGTGTGTGTGTGTGTGTGTGTGTGTGTGTGTGTGTGTGTGTGTGTGTGTGTGTGTGTGTGTGTGTGTGTGTGTGTGTGTGTGTGTGTGTGTGTGTGTGTGTGTGTGTGTGTGTGTGTGTGTGTGTGTGTGTGTGTGTGTGTGTGTGTGTGTGTGTGTGTGTGTGTGTGTGTGTGTGTGTGTGTGTGTGTGTGTGTGTGTGTGTGTGTGTGTGTGTGTGTGTGTGTGTGTGTGTGTGTGTGTGTGTGTGTGTGTGTGTGTGTGTGTGTGTGTGTGTGTGTGTGTGTGTGTGTGTGTGTGTGTGTGTGTGTGTGTGTGTGTGTGTGTGTGTGTGTGTGTGTGTGTGTGTGTGTGTGTGTGTGTGTGTGTGTGTGTGTGTGTGTGTGTGTGTGTGTGTGTGTGTGTGTGTGTGTGTGTGTGTGTGTGTGTGTGTGTGTGTGTGTGTGTGTGTGTGTGTGTGTGTGTGTGTGTGTGTGTGTGTGTGTGTGTGTGTGTGTGTGTGTGTGTGTGTGTGTGTGTGTGTGTGTGTCTGTCTGTCCAACGGAGCATATTGGCACGTGGAGCCCAAACGGCTGGGCCGATTTCGACGCGGGTGGCACCATTCCATGCGGCAAAACGGCGCACAGATTCTGGTGCCGGTCGCAAGTCCATTGGTACCACGTGGCACGTGCTACGTGCCGCCACGTGGGCCTCTGCAAAACAAAAACTTGGACCACCTCTACAGGTCAGACGGGTCACCAGACTTGATACTTGCAGGTCACGTGCGCGATACAGCGGAAGCAATTCCAGTGGGGTCGCCGACCCCGAGGGGGGCAAAATAAACCCCCCAGGGGCAAGGGCGGAGTTTCCTATACACTTGGTGGGGCGGGCGCCCCCACCAACATTGGTTTTTGCCCCACCAACATTTATTTTTGCCCCACCAATTTTAAAAGAAACTGGAGCTGGTCAATATACTTGCACAAGTAACATCAACTACCTACTTCTGACATCTTTAAAATATGAAACTCATTCAATATGAGGAAGAACTGCTATTGCTATATGTCTAACATTTATAAAAAATAAATTAGGGAATGATTTATAATTTAATGTATGTATAACATAAGCACAATATGGTACCAGCAACTTACACAGGGTAGCCATTGGGGCGATGTCCCCCCCCCCCCCCCCCCCCCATCAACAACATATGGTTGAGGAGCGAAATTTGATTCTACCACCGACGTGCTCTCACCTCCCACCCACCCACCGACCGATACAAATCCAAAATCCGGGCTACGTGCCTGACCTTACACCATTTTTATCAGAAATTATATCATGAAACTACAGCATTTTTACATTTACATTAACCCGCGCCGTGCCGGTGCTCGGCGCCAACTTCGCCGTGCGGGGGGTGTTTAGACCCCCCCCCCCCCCTCCAACTCGAAAACTAAAAGGGCTAGAAAGACGCAGAAAAGCGTGTTCGAAAGCTCTCGAGAAGCACATTCGAAAGAACTAAGATATTTTTTTCCTAAAGCCAATATTGAGGTCACCAGAGGTCATCAAAGGTCAAATTGTCCTGTTTTAGGACATTGCTCCAGAAATTCTCATATATCTCAGAAACGATGATAGTTAGAAAGAAAAGGAAAAAAGCAAACGCCAGCCAGTGAAATTTGTAATCGCTAAGGTGTCCTCAGATTTGATCTCAGGTCAATATTTGAGGCTCCAGAGGTCAAAAAGAAAAAATACAGTTTTTTTGCTAAATCGTTTTTTTTGCTATTAACTTTTTACTTAATAAATATAACGGAAAACTCTTTACGCCATTGTGTTTATCTTGTCAAGGCGCTTTGAATGATATATATGGTGACCTTGTTAAGTTAACTTAACAATTTGACCTAAGGTCAAGGTCATGTGGTGACCCAAGTTGGTCATGTTGCATATGGGAAGATGTATCTCGACGAGACAAACACATTGGTGTCGGTTTCACTTCTCTATCGTCATTATATCGAGAGTTATTGACATACAACTGTTGGTGACCTCGGCTGACCCTGTAGGGGTCAGTGAACAAAAATAGCACCTAGGTCATCAAGAATGGCCTATAATAACATGATCCAGAAGGAATTAGACTGATATCTTGCGTATCTTTGGAATAGGAAGCATTTTAATATTTCCCCATTGACTTATAATGGGGAGGTCACGAAATTGACCCGACCTTAGGTCGCTGATATAAAAAATTCAAGATAAACAAATTGTAGATACATATGACCTTATAAAATCCTGTAAGTATAAAACCGATCATCTAAAAACTGTGACTGTGGTACGACCACAAGTTTTTTTTGGAGGTGGGGGTCACGTGACCTGGTCTGGTGACCTGACCTGAGATGACCCGATGTATTTTTTTTACATAATGTGCGCAATTGATGCCCGAACAGCTGTGTCAAAAAACGGCGGCGCTGCGCGCCGCCGTTTTTTCGCTATCCTCGAAAAACCTGAGGGGAGGGGTGTCTAAACCCCCCCCCCCCCCCCGGCACGGCGCGGGTTAAGTAAATGACTTCAAATCTGGCAAAACTTAGTGGAGTCAAACATAAATGGCCTCACCAAACTTTGGTTATCACCACCACACCTTTCCATAAATGTGAGAATGTAAAAAAAAGCACAAAGTGTCAAGGAGTTTCAGAAGGTAGAAATCCTTTTCATCACAACTTGTCAGCAAAAGTTTCATTGCGCCGATTTTGTCACAACCTAAAATAACCAAGAGCACAAATATATTGCAATAACATTGCACAAATATAATTTTTGTTTTAATCAAGCAATGGTGAAGGCCAACATTTTTATTGTAATTTTAATTTTCTTTTCATTGTTAAAATCACAGTTTTCTAGGCAATGCTATGCTATTTAGAAAATCACATTCACAAGTTTTTTTTTTAACTGTGACAAATCCTGCGTAAATGCTTCGTAAAATGGTTTTTACTGGACGCCTGGGCCGTATGTATATCTATGGCCCGTGTGTATTGGTATACTGTGTGGTACGGTTCAGTGGTTTTTCTGTCCATTTCCTGTCTTGGTAATGCATAGGCGTACACAAGGAGGTGGGGGGGGGGGGCAAACGGGGCAATTGCCCCCCCCCCCCCTGAAGGTCTGTACGTGCCCCCTTTGGTCGAAAAAAAGAAAAGAGAAAAACGGTGAAAATATGCCCTTTTAAAAATATAGTGGGCCAAATCCGGTTAGTTTTTTTTTGGTGGGGGTACTTTATGCCCCCTGAACAAAAAATGCCCCCTCCTGGAGCGAATCCTGGGTACGCTACTGTGGTAATGTTTGGTGGAGTGGACGGCATTGTGGTTTCAATTAACTTGAAAATGATATTTGCTGGCTGTATGCCCTCTGCTATTTTTTCCTGATATTATGGAGTGTAAAAATGGATAGTGTGCAGAAATGGTTTAATTTATATGTTGATTGTAGTCTTTTGGAGTAAATTTAAATATATAAAAAAGTCATCAACTTTGCGACACGCGTTGTGACCAAGCCACGTAATTACGATCACATTAGCGAGGCACGCCGGCAGCTCAACTGGCTGCCGTTCCATGCAGTCATCCAACAAAGAGACTGCATCCTTATCCATAGACTGATCCACCATGCAGACGCACCAGACAACCAGGAGTCCCTCATAGAGTACCGTGCCGACGTATCCGAGCGCACCACCCGTGAATCCTCTGACTCGGCCCTGAACACGCGCCGGTGCAGATTAGACATCACACAGAGAACAGGCGCCGGTCCGTCCCCTTCACAGAGAACAGTGCCGGTCCGTCCCCTCCACAGAGAACAGGCCGGTCCGTCCCCTTCACAGAGAACAGTGCCGGTCCGTCCCCTTCACAGAGAACAGTGCCGGTCCGTCCCCCTCACAGAGAACAGGCCGGTCCGTCCCCTCCACAGAGAACAGGCCGGTCCGTCCCCTTCACAGAGAACAGTGCCGGTCCGTCCCCTTCACAGAGAACAGTGCCGGTCCGTCCCCTTCACAGAGAACAGTGCCGGTCCGTCCCCTTCACAGAGAACAGTGCCGGTCCGTCCCCCTTCACAGAGAACAGTGCCGGTGCGTCCCCTTCACAGAGAACAGTGCCGGTCCGTCCCCTTCACAGAGAACAGTGCCGGTCCGTCCCCTTCACAGAGAACAGTGCCGGTCCGTCCCCTTCACAGAGAACAGTGCCGGTCCGTCCCCTTCACAGAGAACAGTGCCAGTAGGTCCGTCCCCCTCACAGAGAACAGTGCCGGTCCGTCCCCTTCACAGAGAACAGTGCCGGTCCGTCCCCTTCACAGAGAACAGTGCCGGTGCGTCCCCTTCACAGAGAACAGTGCCGGTCAGTGCCCTTCACAGAGAACAGTGCCGGTCAGTGCCCTTCACAGAGAACAGTGCCAGTAGGTCCCCTTCACAGAGAACAGTGCCGGTCCGTCCCCTTCACAGAGAACAGTGCCGGTCCGTCCCCCTTCACAGAGAACAGTGCCGGTCCGTCCCCTTCACAGAGAACAGTGCCGGTCCGTCCCCCTTCACAGAGAACAGTTCACAGAGAACAGTGCCGGTGCGTCCCCTTCACAGAGAACAGTGCCGGTCCGTCCCCTTCACAGAGAACAGTGCCGGTCCGTCCCCTTCACAGAGAACAGTGCCGGTCCGTCCCCTTCACAGAGAACAGTACCGGTCCGTCCCCTTCACAGAGAACAGTGCCGGTCCGTCCCCTTCACAGAGAACAGTGCCGGTCCGTCCCCTTCACAGAGAACAGTGCCGGTGCGTCCTCTTCACAGAGAACAGTGCCGGTCAGTGCCCTTCACAGAGAACAGTGCCGGTCAGTGCCCTTCACAGAGAACAGTGCCAGTAGGTCCCCTTCACAGAGAACAGTGCCGGTCCGTCCCCTTCACAGAGAACAGTGCCGGTCCGTCCCCCTTCACAGAGAACAGTGCCGGTCCGTCCCCTTCACAGAGAACAGTGCCGGTCCGTCCCCTTCACAGAGAACAGTGCCGGTCCGTCCCCTTCACAGAGAACAGTGCCGGTCCGTCCCCTTCACAGAGAACAGTGCCGGTCCGTCCCCTTCACAGAGAACAGTGCCGGTCCGTCCCCTTCACAGAGAACAGTGCCGGTCCGTCCCCTTCACAGAGAACAGTGCCGGTCCGTCCCCTTCACAGAGAACAGTGCCGGTCCGTCCCCTTCACAGAGAACAGTGCCGGTCCGTCCCCTTCACAGAGAACAGTGCCGGTCCGTCCCCTTCACAGAGAACAGTGCCGGTCCGTCCCCTTCACAGAGAACAGTGCCGGTGCGTCCTCTTCACAGAGAACAGTGCCGGTCAGTGCCCTTCACAGAGAACAGTGCCGGTCAGTGCCCTTCACAGAGAACAGTGCCAGTAGGTCCCCTTCACAGAGAACAGTGCCGGTCCGTCCCCTTCACAGAGAACAGTGCCGGTCCGTCCCCCTTCACAGAGAACAGTGCCGGTCCGTCCCCTTCACAGAGAACAGTGCCGGTCCGTCCCCTTCACAGAGAACAGTGCCGGTCCGTCCCCTTCACAGAGAACAGTGCCGGTCCGTCCCCTTCACAGAGAACAGTGCCGGTCCGTCCCCTTCACAGAGAACAGTGCCGGTCCGTCCCCTTCACAGAGAACAGTGCCGGTCCGTCCCCCTCACAGAGAACAGTGCCGGTCCGTCCCCTTCACAGAGAACAGTGCCGGTCCGTCCCCTTCACAGAGAACAGTGCCGGTCCGTCCCCTTCACAGAGAACAGTGCCGGTCCGTCCCCCTCACAGAGAACAGTGCCGGTCCGTCCCCTTCACAGAGAACAGTGCCGGTCCGTCCCCTTCACAGAGAACAGTGCCGGTCCGTCCCCTTCACAGAGAACAGTGCCGGTCAGTGCCCTTCACAGAGAACAGTGCCGGTCCGTCCCCTTCACAGAGAACAGTGCCGGTCAGTGCCCTTCACAGAGAACAGTGCCGGTCAGTGCCCTTCACAGAGAACAGTGCCGGTCCGTCCCCTTCACACAGAACAGTGCCGGTCCGTCCCCTTCACAGAGAACAGTGCCGGTCCGTCCCCCTCACAGAGAACAGTGCCGGTCCGTCCCCTTCACAGAGAACAGTGCCGGTCCGTCCCCCTCACAGAGAACAGTGCCGGTCCGTCCCCTTCACAGAGAACAGTGCCGGTCCGTCCCCTTCAGACTTGGAACGGTCTCCCCAGCGACGTGAGGCGGACAGGTAGCTCCGGTGTATTCAAGCGGCGCCTCGGGGCGGCATTTGCTCGGCGGCCCTGATCGGGACTTCAGTGGCGATATGTTTGACTGACTGTGTGTGATTGTAATCGAAGGTTGGTTGAACATTAGACAACACTATTCTTTAGAATTGTGTTTCCATTGTGAAACATAGTATGTATTTTACATGATCGTACAGGGTGTTTAGTTTATTTTCCATGTGAACGACAATGCGCTTTTGCACGATGCCATTGTATTGATTGTAGTATATGTATGATACTGTGGCGTTCAAAACCAACCTGTGTTGGATCCCACAACGATGCGCAATACATACATACATACATACTAGTTAGGATAGTCTCCGACCGGTGAGAGTGGGTGTTTAGCTCTGATAAGGTTAGCTGGCGGGAAAGTTCATCCGACGTCTTCCCGGTACTCAATACTTTGGACATCTGGTCTGCCAACTGGAATCAAGCGGTTGGACGAGATTCCACACATGCATATGTGTAAGTTAATAGCTGTAGTCCTTGAAATGCATCTGAATGGGGTAGCGTAGTTAGAAAAATACACCACACGAATTGTGTAAGTGATTTTTCGTGTGTCGTCTGATTGGGCTCGTTTGAGGTTGGTGATCCCGCCAGGCATGTTATCCCTCTGACTGAGTCCCGGTCCCGGGGCCGGAGGCCAGCTCAGGTCCCAGTCGGTCGGCGGGGCCCGGCCCGCTGCCTGCTGCCTGCTGCCTGCTGCCTGCTGCCTGCTGCCTGCTGCCTGCTGACGGCTGACGGCTGACGGCTGACGGCGGCGGCGCCGGCCGGTCCCAGGACCGGAGGTCAGGTCTCAGTCGGTCGGCGGGGCCCGGCCTGCTGCCTGCTGACGGCGGCGGCGCCGGCCGGTCCCAGGACCGGAGGTCAGGTCTCAGTCGGTCGGCGGGGCCCGGCCCGCTGCCTGCTGACGGCGGCGGCGCCGGCCGGTCCCAGGACCGGAGGTCAGGTCTCAGTCGGTCGGCGGGGCCCGGCCTGCTGCCTGCTGACGGCGGCGGCGCCGGCCGGTCAGCGTCGGTAACGAGATGGATGGCCTCACGACCGGGTGCTGATTACCTACCGCTGTCGCTCGGACCCGGGCCGGACGGAGCCGGACGGAGCCGGACGGAGCCGGACGGAGCCGGACGGAGCCGGACGGAGCCGGACGGAGCCGGACGGAGTCGGACGGAGCCGGACGGAGCCGGACGGAGCCGGACGGAGCCGGACGGAGCCGGACGGAGTCGGACGGAGTCGGACGGAGTCGGACGGAGCCGGGCCGGAACCACTCGTAACCGGCCGGAGCCGACGCTGTTGGCACAAACAAGTCGGTCGTCACGGCCCGAGGCAGCCACACCCGAAATAGGCCGACGCATACCGGATGGAAGAGGCTGCGATGGCGAGTACTAAGAATCTGTGGCAGGCAGGGTTCTGACTTGTGACTAGGAGGGGTCAGTGGTTTGATTGGGTCGATAACTGACTTGTGACTAGGAGGGTCAGTGGTTTGATTGGGTCGATAACTGACTTGTGACTAGGAGGGTCAGTGGTTTGATTGGGTCGATAACTGACTTGTGACTAGGAGGGGTCAGTGGTTTGATTGGGTCGGTAACTGACTTGTGACTAGAAGGGGTCAGTGGTTTGATTGGGTCGATAACTGACTTGTGACTAGGAGGGGTCAGTGGTTTGATTGGGTCGGTCATTGCCGTCCGGAATGGCTTTTCTGCATCGCTGACTGAAGCCGGAGTTGGAATCGGAAGCAATCGAACGGCTACCCTCGCCGGGCCGGGTTCATAGCGAGACTCCACCAACCTACGGACAATGTCAATTTATGCTGTGCAGTGCACAACAATGTGCATAATAATGCCATTCAAGGGTTGAAAAGGCAAAGGTTCGACGATGTTCAATTTGAATTAGGCGTAGTTTTCCTCTGTTAGGTATTTGCTATTCGTTTATACGTCGTTCTTGGTTTATGAAATTGCCCCGGGGCGTTACCTTTCCGTATGGCGACGGGGCCGTTTTGGCCGTCGAGGATATTGGTTCGCTGAGCTAGCTGTCAGTAGACTGGCGGAACTGCCCGCTGTGGGACTGACGAGCTACTCAGCCGGGTAGGTCGGATGGCAGGGGAAAATCGAATCCACCTCACTGCTCTTGCATGAGGTCCGGGCTGGAGGAAACTAGTCGGTGGCAGCACGAGTGTCAGTTTCTACTGCTTCTGTTTCGGGTATGCACTATGGTCTGTTAGATCGTTGCCTGCTGATTCTGGCCGGTGTTTATTTTCGACATATAGCCATATTTAAGTTGGTGCTCTGTCTCCACCCATTCAGTGCGGTCAGGCGAATCAGACCTAATCTGTGGCATAGTGGGCCTTATCAGTCTGTGCAAAGTTTGTGCTATTTTGGTTGGTATAAGCCTCTATGTAGTGCGGATAAGCCCTCGCGGTTGGCGAACCGGCAGTTGGTATGTCACATGTCCTCGCTCGCCGTCATGTCTGGTATCCTTCCATTCATCCTGAAGTCATGTAATTGCATGCTCGATACAAATGTGCTCTCTGGCATTGCAGCGAGCTGTTTTGGCTGGATACTCCTTTTGACAGCCGCTGTCTGGCGGTGTTCCCTGTTGGCTAGTCAATCTGACAGCCAATACCTGCGCGTTAGTTATAGTTATCTTGACCTGCGCTGTCTGTACCGTAACGCCGAGGTCATTTCGTGCTCTCCCCTTTGTTCACCTCAACCAACGGCGGATCCAGGATGGGTGGTTTGGGTCAGTGGGGGGGGGGGGGGGGGGGGGCTGGGGGCTGGGGGCTAGATCCCGAAAAGTCTCACACAATTCTGAAAACGCATCGGATTTCGATTGCTTGTGTATCGATAACTGATTTAAAACAAACTTTCCTTAGTAAAAGTTGCATATATTTGATATTATCTCGGGAAAAATGCAAAATTTGCGCCAATTGCAGGTGGGTTGGGGGAGCATGTCCCCGTGCCCCCCCCCCCCCTCCCCTCTGGATCCGCCCATGACCTCAACATATCGTTCTGCATTGATAGCGGACATGGGTGTTCATTCATGACTTGACAATCCAAGCTCGTGGTGAATTGTAAACTGAAATTTAGAATCTTTGTCAAGAGTAATACATTCGCTCAGTTTCCCTGGCACCAGTTACTAACGAGGGTTGCGTCCGGAGGAGACTGAAACTACGCGGTAATTCGGGGATGTAGTGCACCTTTGTTGCTGGCAGCTCGTTTCCCAGTTCACGGAGGGAATTAGCCAGCTAAAAAGCCTTGTTAAACCGAGCGAGCTATACGGCGCGAGACGAGTATAGCTTCTGAATCGCCCTGTTGGCCCAGTTGTGAAGGCTCAGATTACAGGATCACAGCGGAAGGCTTTGATGTGAGGACAGCCTCCGGGTAGTACCCGGCAGACCAGGGCCCACGCCGCCGCAGATCAGGCCGGACCATTATTGTTGTCGTGTTCGTCAATGACCGATACAGCCTCTTTGTACAATCTTCTTGTATAATACTGCTAAAAATGCCGATAAATAGGAGATGGTCAGCTGCGCCGCGTTCGGAGGGGCTCGACTTATTACCGGGAAAGAGTTACCACCACCATGCCATGGAGCATCAGTGAGGAAGCCGCGTTCGGAGGGGCTGGAATTATTACCGGGAAAGAGTTACCACCACCATACGATGGAGCATCAGTGAGGAAGATAGTTGCCGCTATTCCACATCTGGGACCACTGCGTCCTGTTCTCCCCCTCACTCGGCCGGGCTCCAGATTCGATAGGACGGTCCGTCGCTCCCGGCAGTCATCGGCTGGTGGTCGTCCCGCTCCCGGCCTCAACCATCAGCCGGTCGGCCGGGGCGGTGGAGCGCGCTCTGACCCAATGTCACGCCCGGCTGCCCCCGAAGCCCCCCCCCCTGCCTGCCACCTGACGACGGCTGAATCCGCCGCCGTCGAGGCGAGTTGCGCTCTCTCGGCTCACATGCATTTCTCCTCAGGCGGCCGCTGCTGGGCTACCGGCGGCTGTGTGGTCACGGCCGACACGCTGACGCCGGCGGCGGACTGTGAGATAGCAGGCGGACTAATAGTTCCCCGGGGAGGGCGGCCGGCCGGCTATTCGGCGACGGAGCGGGCTGACTGAGCCGAGCCGGCCGACGCACCGCCGCCGCCGCCGGGCCACACAGCCGACGGCGGCAGTTGCTGGGCAAATGGTCAACGGTCGGCGGCGGCCGCCGGCTTGATTGCAACCATAACCGGCGGCCGGCGGCGTATCACTGCGAGGCGGCGGCGAATAGTGGCGCAGTCCGGCCACCGGGCGACGCTCCGGGGTATCCGGGGCCGGGGTCGGTGCCCGGGGTCGACCTAGCTTCCAACTGACCTCTGTTAGCTTCCGACTGACCTGTGTCTGCCGGTGAGCCCGTCCCCTCCCCCCGTCCCTCCTCGGCGTTCCGCACCGCGCGCCGCCGTCGGCAGGTTATAGAGATATTGGGTCTCTGGGTCGGGGGAGCTAATGGCACCGCATGGGACGCGGCTGTGTTGGTGTGCCACCTGTAAACATGTCAGCGCGCCGCTCCAGCCTGCTGAGAGCCAACCTGTGAGACGACCTAATTCTATTCTCAACTCGGTCGTCCTGGAATCGGATCAATCCTCCCTCCACTTGTGTGACGGGATTCAGTTGATGGCGCCGAACTCGTCTAAATTCTGCCCTCGCAAAACTCCACCGGGTGATGTGTCCAGCTAAGATAAACTCAAACATATTTATCGTAACACGATGTTTCAGTTATGAAATAAATTTGCTTATCGTGATCCAGTTAGGTATGGCATGGGTCTGATACCGACAAAGTTTGCGGCAAATTGGCTGAGATAGGAAATTTCAATGAGATAGCAACATGTATCTTACGGTATTGATCTGAAGGCTTGAATGACGCAGTTTGTTTGCAAAGTTGCAGCACCGCTGTCTGATGAGGCGCCGGCTGTGTGGCACTGCAGGACGCAGGTGGTGTTCATTAAGATACGTGTGTTTAATTCTGTCAGCTCGGCGGACATATGACTTGCCGGAGGCCGCCGCGTCCAGCTGAGCTAAGCCTCGCTGTCCCCACGACCCATTGCCGTGAACACAGCCCCATAGGAGTTCGGCGTCAGACCATATGCTAATATGGTCCTGCTCCGACCGACGGCGCGACACGCCCTGAATGCAGCCATTCTCTGCTGGCTGCCTTCTCTGCTGGCTGCCTTCTCCCGCTCCCGAGCACGGGTCGCTGGACCACAGCCGACCGGCGAGGAGCGTGAGGAGCGTGAGGCTAGTGGGCCTCTTAGACCGCAAACTGCCCGACAAAGCACCTGAGGCCGAGCCTTTCGCAGAAGGAAGTAGATGCCGTCATGGTCTCAGCCGCCGGGATATGGGTCTGGCCGACTCAGGGTACTAGAGGCCGACTCCGTCATAATCACCAGCTCCACCGATCGAGTCATTTTTGCGCTGCAGGCTGCAGCACACTGCATAGGACACAAGGGTGCGTTCACACTGCATAGGACACAAGGGTGCGTTCACACTGCATAGGACACAAGGGTGCGTTCACACTGCATAGGACAGCAAGGGTGCGTTCACACTGCATAGGACACAAGGGTGCGTTCACACTGCATAGGACAGCAAGGGTGCGTTCACACTGCATAGGACACAAAGGTGCGTTCACACTGCATAGGACATCAAGGGTGCGTTCACACTGCATAGGACACTAAGGGTGCGTTCACACTGCATAGGACACAAGGGTGCGTTCACACTGCATAGGACACAAGGGTGCGTTCACACTGCATAGGACACTAAGGGTGCGTTCACACTGCATAGGACACCAAGGGTGCGTTCACACTGCATAGGACACAAGGGTGCGTTCACACTGCATAGGACACCAAGGGTGCGTTCACACTGCATAGGACACAAGGGTGCGTTCACACTGCATAGGACAGCAAGGGTGCGTTCACACTGCATAGGACACAAGGGTGCGTTCACACTGCACAGGACACTAAGGGTGCGTTCACACTGCATAGGACACCAAGGGTGCGTTCACACTGCATAGGACACAAGGGTGCGATCACACTGCACAGGACACCAAGGGTGCGTTCACACTGCACAGGACACTAAGGGTGCGTTCACACTGCATAGGATACAAGGGTGCGTTCACACTGCATAGGACACAAGGGTGCGTTCACACTGCACAGGACACTAAGGGTGCGTTCACACTGCACAGGACACTAAGGGTGCGTTCACACTGCATAGGACACCAAGGGTGCGTTCACACTGCATAGGACACAAGGGTGCGATCACACTGCACAGGACACCAAGGGTGCGTTCACACTGCACAGGACACTAAGGGTGCGTTCACACTGCATAGGACACTAAGGGTGCGTTCACACTGCATAGGACACCAAGGGTGCGTTCACACTGCATAGGACACAAGGGTGCGATCACACTGCACAGGACACCAAGGGTGCGTTCACACTGCACAGGACATCAAGGGTGCGTTCACACTGCATAGGACACCAAGGGTGCGATCATGCTGCATAGGACACAAGGGTGCGTTCACACTGCATAGGACACCAAGGGTGCGTTCACACTGCATAGGACACAAGGGTGCGATCACACTGCACAGGACACTAAGGGTGCTTTCACACTGCATAGGACACCGAGGGTGTGTTCACACTGCACAGGACACTAAGGGTGCGATCACACTGCACAGGACACTAAGGGTGCGTTCACACTGCATAGGACACAAGGGTGCGTTCACACTGCATAGGACACCAAGGGTGCGTTCACACTGCATAGGACACAAGGGTGCGTTCACACTGCACAGGACATCAAGGGTGCGTTCACACTGCATAGGACATCAAGGGTGCGTTCATACTGCACATGACACTAAAGGTGCGTTCACACTGCACAGGACACTAAGAGTGCGTTCACACTGCATAGGACATCAAGGGTGCGTTCACACTGCACAGGACACTAAGGGTGCGTTCACACTGCATAGGACACCGAGGGTGTGTTCACACTGCACATGACTAAGGGTGCGTTCACACTGCACAGGACACTATAAGGGTGCGTTCACACTGCACAGGACACTAAGGGTGCGTTCGGAGAGCGTGGAATATTTCACGTGAAGTCCTCTTGGTCGTTTGGGCACGACAAGCAATTTCATGTGAATGTGAGTGCGCCAAGTTACGTGACTTCTGCGTCACGCAATCGATTAGGTTTTTAGTGCACTTCCACGTGACATTTTTAATGAAAATGATTATCAAGCTCAGCTACGGTTCTCATAATACGTTAAATATCGTCCCATTATCGCCCAGTAAAGGACAATTCACGTACCGAAATGGCCGCTGGGTGCCGCCATCTTGAAGGAAAGCGCCGGGCAACCTCTGGCGATTCTCCGCCTTTCCGTGAAATATTCAGCGGAATTCTCCCCATGAGCGCACACCGAGCGACAAAACGTGGAATAATCCATGGACACCACGGAATTGCACGCACTCCGAACGTACCCTAAATCGTTGCACGCTGTCTCATAACCACCAGTTTTCAGCCGCAAATGAAGCCCGCATCGGCTATTTAGTGTATGTAATTGTGGGTCATATGGGCGATCACGGGGATCTGTCCCAGGAGTGCTGCGGGCACCGCGCCGCCGCGAGCTGCCGCGAGTTGCTGGGTGGTGACCGTACTGTTCCTGCAGCCACGGCACGAACGCCGCCAATAGTTTGGAACAGCTTTTGATGCTATCCTCGAGGCTTGGCGCCGCCGGACCATCCGGCACCATCCCGGCACCATGCCGGCGCGGCACGGCAGAATAGGAATCGGAGCGTAGCGAGGTCTCTCGGGCGCCGCCGACTGCAAAGGACAGGGATGTGATGGTCACGCGCGCTGGGGGTTATCCTGGCAAACATTCTGCGTCTTGGGAATGAGAAACAGCGACGCCTTCCTAGATTGCAGTTCAGGTCAGCAGACTGTTGTTGTTCTCTCGGCTGTGGTGGAGGCTGTACACCGCTGACCAGATATGCTGGCTGGTGTGATAGATGGCGTTGTGTATTCAGGTCAGCAGACTGTTGTTGTTCTCTCGGCTGTGGTGGAGGCTGTACACCGCTGACCAGATATGCTGGCTGGTGTGATAGATGGCGTTGTGTATTACCCTGTGACCGCACTGTGTGATGGCTTATGTTGTCCGGTGGCGGAACGTTCGAAGCAGCATTGATAATGCGGTCATTGTAGTATCAAGCTGTATTGACTCCTGCGGTCATTGTAGTATCAAGCTGTATTGACTCCTGCGGTCATTGTAGTATCAAGCTGTATTGATAATGCGGTCATTGTAGCATCAAGCTGTATTGACTCCTGCGGTCATTGTAGTATCAAGCTGTATTGATAATGCGGTCATTGTAGCATCAAGCTGTATTGATAATGCGGTCATTGTAGTATCAAACTGTATTGACTCCTGCGGTCATTGTAGCATCGAGCTGTATTGACTCCTGCGGTCATTGTAGTATCCAGCTGTATTGATAATGCGGTCATTGTAGCATCAAGCTGTATTGACTCCTGCGGTCATTGTAGTATCAAGCTGTATTGACTCCTGCGGTCATTGTAGTATCAAGCTGTATTGATAATGCGGTCATTGTAGCATCAAGCTGTATTGATAATGCGGTCATTGTAGTATCAAGCTGTATTGACTCCTGCGGTCATTGTAGCATCGAGCTGTATTGACTCCTGCGGTAATTGTAGCATCAAGCTGTATTGACTCCTGCGGTCATTGTAGCATCAAGCTGTATTGACTCCTGCGGTCATTGTAGCATCAAGCTGTATTGACTCCTGCGGTCATTGTAGCATCAAGCTGTATTGACTCCTACGGTCATTGTAGCATCAAGCTGTATTGACTCCTACGGTCATTGTAGTATCAAGCTGTATTGACTCCTGCGGTCATTGTAGTATCAAGCTGTATTGACTCCTGCGGTCATTGTAGTATCAAGCTGTATTGATAATGCGGTCATTGTAGCATCAAGCTGTATTGACTCCTGCGGTCATTGTAGTATCAAGCTGTATTGACTCCTGCGGTCATTGTAGTATCAAGCTGTATTGACTCCTGCGGTCATTGTAGTATCAAGCTGTATTGATAATGCGGTCATTGTAGCATCAAGCTGTATTGATAATGCGGTCATTGTAGTATCAAGCTGTATTGACTCCTGCGGTCATTGTAGCATCGAGCTGTATTGACTCCTGCGGTAATTGTAGCATCAAGCTGTATTGACTCCTGCGGTCATTGTAGCATCAAGCTGTATTGACTCCTGCGGTCATTGTAGCATCAAGCTGTATTGACTCCTGCGGTCATTGTAGCATCAAGCTGTATTGACTCCTACGGTCATTGTAGCATCAAGCTGTATTGACTCCTACGGTCATTGTAGTATCAAGCTGTATTGACTCCTGCGGTCATTGTAGTATCAAGCTGTATTGACTCCTGCGGTCATTGTAGTATCAAGCTGTATTGATAATGCGGTCATTGTAGCATCAAGCTGTATTGACTCCTGCGGTCATTGTAGTATCAAGCTGTATTGACTCCTGCGGTCATTGTAGTATCAAGCTGTATTGATAATGCGGTCATTGTAGCATCAAGCTGTATTGATAATGCGGTCATTGTAGTATCAAGCTGTATTGACTCCTGCGGTCATTGTAGCATCGAGCTGTATTGACTCCTGCGGTCATTGTAGCATCAAGCTGTATTGACTCCTGCGGTCATTGTAGCATCAAGCTGTATTGACTCCTGCGGTCATTGTAGCATCAAGCTGTATTGACTCCTGCGGTCATTGTAGCAGCAAGTTGTATTGACTCCTGCGGTCATTGTAGCATCAAGCTGTATTGACTCCTACGGTCATTGTAGCATCAAGCTGTATTGACTCCTACGGTCATTGTAGCATCAAGCTGTATTGACTCCTGCGGTCATTGTAGCATCAAGCTGTATTGATAATGCGGTCATTGTAGTATCAAGCTGTATTGACTCCTGCGGTCATTGTAGCATCAAGCTGTATTGACTCCTGCGGTCATTGTAGCATCAAGCTGTATTGACTCCTACGGTCATTGTAGCATCAAGCTGTATTGACTCCTGCGGTCATTATAGCATCAAGCTGTATTGTTAATGCGGTCATTGTAGTATCAAGCTGTATTGACTCCTGCGGTCATTGTAGCATCAAGCTGTATTGACTCCTACGGTCATTGTAGCATCAAGCTGTATTGACTCCTGCGGTCATTGTAGTATCAAGCTGTATTGACTCCTGCGGTCATTGTAGCATCAACCTGTATTGACTCCTGCGGTCATTGTAGTATCAAGCTGTATTGACTCCTGCGGTCATTGTAGCATCAAGCTGTATTGATAATGCGGTCATTGTAGTATCAAGCTGTATTGACTCCTGCGGTCATTGTAGTATCAAGCTGTATTGATAATGCGGTCATTGTAGCATCAAGCTGTATTGACTCCTGCGGTCATTGTAGTATCAAGCTGTATTGACTCCTGCGGTCATTGTAGTATCAAGCTGTATTGACTCCTGCGGTCATTGTAGCATCAAGCTGTATTGATAATGCGGTCATTGTAGTATCAAGCTGTATTGACTCCTGCGGTCATTGTAGCATCAAGCTGTATTGACTCCTGCGGTCATTGTAGCATCAAGCTGTATTGACTCCTGCGGTCATTGTAGTATCAAGCTGTATTGACTCCTGCGGTCATTGTAGCATCAAGCTGTATTGACTCCTGCGGTCATTGTAGTATCAAGCTGTATTGACTCTTGCGGTCATTGTAGCATCAAGCTGTATTGATAATGCGGTCATTGTAGTATCAAGCTGTATTGACTCCTGCGGTCATTGTAGTATCAAGCTGTATTGATAATGCGGTCATTGTAGCATCAAGCTGTATTGACTCCTGCGGTCATTGTAGTATCAAGCTGTATTGACTCCTTCGGTCATTGTAGTATCAAGCTGTATTGACTCCTGCGGTCATTGTAGTATCAAGCTGTATTGACTCCTGCGGTCATTGTAGCATCAAGCTGTATTGACTCCTGCGGTCATTGTAGCATCAAGCTGTATTGACTCCTGCGGTCATTGTAGCATCAAGCTGTATTGACTCCTGCGGTCATTGTAGCATCAAGCTGTATTGACTCCTGCGGTCATTGTAGCATCAAGCTGTATTGACTCCTGCGGTCATTGTAGCATCAAGCTGTATTGACTCCTGCGGTCATTGTAGCATCAAGCTGTATTGACTCCTGCGGTCATTGTAGCATCAAGCTGTATTGATTCCTGCGGTCATTATAGCATCAAGCTGTATTGACTCCTGCGGTCATTGTAGCATCAAGCTGTATTGACTCCTGCGGCCATTGTAGTATCAAGCTGTATTGACTCCTGCGGTCATTGTAGCATCAAGCTGTATTGACTCCTGCGGTCATTGTAGCATCAAGCTGTATTGACTCCTGCGGTCATTGTAGAATCAAGCTGTATTGACTCCTGCGGTCATTGTAGCATCAAGCTGTATTGACTCCTGCGGTCATTGTAGCATCAAGCTGTATTGACTCCTGCGGTCATTGTAGTATCAAGCTGTATTGACTCCTGCGGTCATTGTAGCATCAAGCTGTATTGACTCCTGCGGTCATTGTAGCATCAAGCTGTATTGACTCCTGCGGTCATTGTAGCATCAAGCTGTATTGACTCCTGCGGTCATTGTAGCATCAAGCTGTATTGACTCCTGCGGTCATTGTAGCATCAAGCTGTATTGACTCCTGCGGTCATTGTAGTATCAAGCTGTATCGACTCCTGCGGTCATTGTAGCATCAAGCTGTATTGACTCCTGCGGTCATTGTAGCATCAAGCTGTATTGACTCCTGCGGTCATTGTAGCATCAAGCTGTATTGACTCCTGCGGTCATTGTAGCATCAAGCTGTATTGACTCCTGCGGTCATTGTAGCATCAAGCTGTATTGACTCCTGCGGTCATTGTAGCATCACGCTGTATTGACTCCTGCGCGTTGCGTGACAGACAGCAGTGCTAAGTTCCTGTCTGACCTGACGTGGCGATATAATGTCCCTGTCTGACCTGACGCGGTACTGTAGTGTCCCTGTCTGACCTGTAGTGTCCCTGTCTGACCTGACACGGTACTGTAGTGTCCCTGTCTGACCTGTAGTGTCCCTGTCTGACCTGACGCGGTACTGTAGTGTCCCTGTCTGACCTGCAGTGTCCCTGTCTGACCTGACGCGGTACTGTAGTGTCCCTGTCTGACCTGTAGTGTCCCTGTCTGACCTGTAGTGTCCCTGTCTGACCTGTAGTGTCCCTGTCTGACCTGCAGTGTCCCTGTCTGACCTGTAGTGTCCCTGTCTGACCTGTAGTGTCCCTGTCTGACCTGTAGTGTCCCTGTCTGACCTGCAGTGTCCCTGTCTGACCTGACGCGGTGCTGTAGTGTCCCTGTCTGACCTGTAGTGTCCCTGTCTGACCTGACGCGGTGCTGTAGTGTCCCTGTCTGACCTGTAGTGTCCCTGTCTGACATGTAGTGTCCCTGTCTGACCTGCAGTGTCCCTGTCTGACCTGACGCGGTGCTGTAGTGTCCCTGTCTGACCTGTAGTGTCCCTGTCTGACCTGCAGTGTCCCTGTCTGACCTGCAGTGTCCCTGTCTGACCTGACGCGGTGCTGTAGTGTCCCTGTCTGACCTGTAGTGTCCCTGTCTGACCTGCAGTGTCCCTGTCTGACCTGACGCGGTGCTGTAGTGTCCCTGTCTGACCTGACACGGTACTGTAGTGTCCCTGTCTGACCTGACGCGGTGCTGTAGTGTCCCTGTCTGACCTGTAGTGTCCCTGTCTGACCTGCAGTGTCCCTGTCTGACCTGCAGTGTCCCTGTCTGACCTGACGCGGTGTTGTAGTGTCCCTGTCTGACCTGTAGTGTCCCTGTCTGACCTGCAGTGTCCCTGTCTGACCTGCAGTGTCCCTGTCTGACCTGACGCGGTACTTTAGTGTCCCTGTCTGACCTGTAGTGTCCCTGTCTGACCTGCAGTGTCCCTGTCTGACCTGCAGTGTCCCTGTCTGACCTGACGCGGTGCTGTAGTGTCCCTGTCTGACCTGACACGGTACTGTAGTGTCCCTGTCTGACCTGACACGGTACTGTAGTGTCCCTGTCTGACCTGTAGTGTCCCTGTCTGACCTGCAGTGTCCCTGTCTGACCTGACGCGGTGCTGTAGTATCCCTGTCTGACCTGACACGGTACTGTAGTGTCCCTGTCTGACCTGTAGTGTCCCTGTCTGACCTGCAGTGTCCCTGTCTGACCTGACGCGGTGCTGTAGTGCCCCTGTCTGACCTGTAGTGTCCCTGTCTGACCTGACACGGTACTGTAGTGTCCCTGTCTGACCTGACACGGTACTGTAGTGTCCCTGTCTGACCTGACACAGTACTGTAGTGTCCCTGTCTGACCTGTAGTGTCCGTGTCTGACCTGACGCGGTGCTGTAGTGTACCTGTCTGATCTGTAGTATCCCTGTCTGACCTGATGCGGTGCTGTAGTGCCCCTGTCTGACCTGTAGTGTCCCTGTCTGACCTGACACGGTGCTGTAGTGTCCCTGTCTGATCTGTAGTGTCCCTGTCTGACCTGCAGTGTCCCTGTCTGACCTGCAGTGTTCCTGTCTGACCTGCAGTGTCCCTGTCTGACCTGACGCGGTGCTGTAGTGTCCCTGTCTGACCTGTAGTGTCCCTGTCTGACCTGCAGTGTCCCTGTCTGACCTGACGCGGTGCTGTAGTGTCCCTGTCTGACCTGCAGTGTCCCTGTCTGACCTGCAGTGTCCCTGTCTGACCTGACGCGATACTGTAGTGTCCCTGTCTGACCTGTAGTGTCCCTGTCTGACCTGCAGTGTCCCTGTCTGACCTGCAGTGTCCCTGTCTGACCTGACGCGGTGCTGTAGTGTCCCTGTCTGACCTGACACGGTACTGTAGTGTCCCTGTCTGACCTGACACGGTACTGTAGTGTCCCTGTCTGACCTGTAGTGTCCCTGTCTGACCTGCAGTGTCCCTGTCTGACCTGACGCGGTGCTGTAGTATCCCTGTCTGACCTGACACGGTACTGTAGTGTCCCTGTCTGACCTGTAGTGTCCCTGTCTGACCTGCAGTGTCCCTGTCTGACCTGACGCGGTGCTGTAGTGCCCCTGTCTGACCTGTAGTGTCCCTGTCTGACCTGACACGGTACTGTAGTGTCCCTGTCTGACCTGACACGGTACTGTAGTGTCCCTGTCTGACCTGTAGTGTCCGTGTCTGACCTGACGCGGTGCTGTAGTGTACCTGTCTGATCTGTAGTATCCCTGTCTGACCTGATGCGGTGCTGTAGTGCCCCTGTCTGACCTGTAGTGTCCCTGTCTGACCTGACACGGTGCTGTAGTGTCCCTGTCTGATCTGTAGTGTCCCTGTCTGACCTGACACGGTGCTGCAGTGTCCCTGTCTGATCTGTAGTGTCCCTGTCTGACCTGACACGGTACTGTAGTATCCCTGTCTGATCTGTAGTGTCCCTGTCTGACCTGACACGGTACTGTAGTATCCCTGTCTGATCTGTAGTGTCCCTGTCTGACCTGACACGGTGCTGTAGTGTCCCTGTCTGATCTGTAGTGTCCCTGTCTGACCTGACACGGTACTGTAGTATCCCTGCCTGACCTGTAGTGTCCCTGTCTGACCTGTAGTGTCCCTGTCTGACCTGACACGGTACTGTAGTGTCCCTGTCTGACCTGTAGTATCCCTGTCTGGCCTGACGCGGTACTGTAGTGTACCTGTCTGACCTGTAGTGTCCCTGTCTGACCTGTAGTATCCATGTCTGACCTGACACGGTATTGTAGTGTCCCTGTCTCACCTGTAGTGTCCCTGTCTGACCTGCAGTGTCCGTGTCTGACCTGACACGGTACTATAGTGCCCCTGTCTGACCTGTAGTGTCCCTGTCTGACCTGTAGTGTCCGTGTCTGACCTGACACGGTGCTGTAGTGCCCCTGTCTGACCTGTAGTGCCCCTGTCTGACCTGTAGTGCCCCTGTCTGACCTGACACGGTGCTGTAGTGTCCTTGTCTGACCTGTAGTGTCCCTGTCTGACCTGTAGTGTCCGTGTCTGACATGTGGTGTCCCTGTCTGACCTGACACGGTGCTGTAGTGTCCCTGTCTGACCTGTAGTGTCCCTGTCTGACCTGTAGTGCCCCTGTCTGACCTGACACGGTGCTGTAGTGCCCCTGTCTGACATGTAGTATCCCTGTCTGATCTGTAGTATCCATGTCTGACCTGATGCGGTGCTGTAGTGCCCCTGTCTGACCTGTAGTGTCCCTGTCTGACCTGACACGGTGCTGTAGTGTCCCTGTCTGACCTGTAGTGTCCCTGTCTGACCTGTAGTGTCCCTGTCTGACCTGTAGTGCCCCTGCCTGACCTGTAGTGTCCCTGTATGAACTGTAGTGTCCGTGTCTGACCTGCAGTGTCCCTGTCTGACCTGTAGTGTCCCTGTCTGACCTGTAGTGTCCCTGTCTGACATGTAGTGTCCCTGTCTGACATGTAGTGTCCCTGTCTGACCTGTAGTGTCCCTGTCTGACATGCAGTGCCCCTGTCTGACCTGTAGTGTCCCTGTCTGACATGTGGTGTCCCTGTCTGACCTGACAAGGTGATGTAGTGTCCGTGTCTGACCTGCAGTGTCCCTGTCTGACCTGTAGTGTCCCTGTCTGACCTGCAGTGTCCCTGTCTGACCTGTAGTGCCCGTGTCTGACCTGTAGTGTCCGTGTCTGACCCCTCTGTCCACCTGTTCTGTTCACGTGTTCCAGCTGTTCAGCCAGCCGGACATCCATGTCTGACCTGTAGTGTCCGTGTCTGACCTATAGTGCCCGTGTCTAACCCCTCTGTCCACCTGTTCTGTTCACGTGTTCCAGCTGTTCAGCCAGCCGGACATCCATGTCTGACCTATAGTGCCCGTGTCTGACCCCTCTGTCCACCTGTTCTGTTCGCGTGTTCCAGCTGTTCAGCCAGCCGGACATCCATGTCTGACCTATAGTGCCCGTGTCTGACCTCTCTGTCCACCTGTTCTGTTCACGTGTTCCAGCTGTTCAGCCAGCCGGACATCCATGTCTGACCTATAGTGCCCGTGTCTGACCCCTCTGTCCACCTGTTCTGTTCGCGTGTTCCAGCTGTTCAGCCAGCCGGACATCCATGTCTGACCTATAGTGCCCGTGTCTGACCCCTCTGTCCACCTGTTCTGTTCGCGTGTTCCAGCTGTTCAGCCAGCCGGACATCTATGTCTGACCTATAGTGCCCGTGTCTGACCCCTCTGTCCACCTGTTCTGTTCACGTGTTCCAGCTGTTCAGCCAGCCGGACATCCATGTCTGACCTATAGTGCCCGTGTCTGACCCCTCTGTCCACCTGTTCTGTTCACGTGTTCCAGCTGTTCAGCCAGCCGGACATCCATGTCTGACCTATAGTGCCCGTGTCTGACCCCTCTGTCCACCTGTTCTGTTCGCGTGTTCCAGCTGTTCAGCCAGCCGGACATCCATGTCTGACCTATAGTGCCCGTGTCTGACCCCTCTGTCCACCTGTTCTGTTCACGTGTTCCAGCTGTTCAGCCAGCCGAACATCCATGTCTGACCTATAGTGCCCGTGTCTGACCCCTCTGTCCACCTGTTCTGTTCGCGTGTTCCAGCTGTTCAGCCAGCCGGACATCCATGTCTGACCTATAGTGCCCGTGTCTGAGCTCTCTGTCCACCTGTTCTGTTCACGTGTTCCAGCTGTTCAGCCAGCCGGACATCCATGTCTGACCTATAGTGCCCGTGTCTGACCCCTCTGTCCACCTGTTCTGTTCGCGTGTTCCAGCTGTTCAGCCAGCCGGACATCCATGTCTGACCTATAGTGCCCGTGTCTGACCCCTCTGTCCACCTGTTCTGTTCGCGTGTTCCAGCTGTTCAGCCAGCCGGACATCTATGTCTGACCTATAGTGCCCGTGTCTGACCCCTCTGTCCACCTGTTCTGTTCACGTGTTCCAGCTGTTCAGCCAGCCGGACATCCATGTCTGACCTATAGTGCCCGTGTCTGACCCCTCTGTCCACCTGTTCTGTTCACGTGTTCCAGCTGTTCAGCCAGCCGGACATCCATGTCTGACCTATAGTGCCCGTGTCTGACCCCTCTGTCCACCTGTTCTGTTCACGTGTTCCAGCTGTTCAGCCAGCCGGACATCCATGTCTGACCTATAGTGCCCGTGTCTGACCCCTCTGTCCACCTGTTCTGTTCACGTGTTCCAGCTGTTCAGCCAGCCGGACATCCATGTCTGACCTATAGTGCCCGTGTCTGACCCCTCTGTCCACCTGTTCTGTTCACGTGTTCCAGCTGTTCAGCCAGCCGGATATCCATGTCTGACCTGTAGTGTCCGTGTCTGACCTATAGTGCCCGTGTCTGACCCCTCTGTCCACCTGTTCTGTTCACGTGTTCCAGCTGTTGAGCCAGCCGGACATCCATGCCTGACCTGTAGTGCCCGTGTCTGACCCCTCTGTCCACCTGTTCTGTTCACGTGTTCCAGCTGTTCAGCCAGCCGGACATCCATGTCTGACCTGTAGTGTCCGTGTCTGACCTGACGCGGTGCTGTAGCATCCCTGTCTGATCTGTAGTATCCATGTCTGACCTGACACGGTACTGTAGTGTCCCTGTCTGACCTGTAGTGTCCCTGTCTGACCTGACACGGTGCTGTAGTGTCCCTGTCTGATCTGTAGTATCCCTGTCTGACCTGACGCGGTGCTGTAGTGCCCCTGTCTGACCTGTAGTGTCCCTGTCTGACCTGTAGTATCCCTGTCTGCCCTGACACGGTGCTGTAGTATCCCTGTCTGATCTGTAGTGTCCGTGTCTGACCTGACACGGTACTGTAGTATCCCTGTCTGATCTGTAGTATCCATGTCTGACCTGACACGGTACTGTAGTGTCCCTGTCTGACCTGTAGTGTCCCTGTCTGACCTGATACGGTGCTGTAGTGTCCCTGTCTGATCTGTAGTATCCCTGTCTGATCTGACACGGTGCTGTAGTGCCTCTGTCTGACCTGCAGTGTCCCTGTCTGACCTGTAGTGTCCCTGGCTGACCTGACACGGTGCTGTAGTGCCCCTGTCTGACCTGTAGTGTCCGTGTCTGACCTGACACGGTGCTGTAGTGCCCCTGTCTGACCTGTAGTGTCCCTGTCTGACCTGCAGTGTCCCTGTCTGACCTGTAGTGTCCGTGTCTGACCTGACACGGTGCTGTAGTGCCCCTGTCTGACCTGTAGTGCCCCTGTCTGACCTGACACGGTGCTGTAGTGTCCTTGTCTGACCTGTAGTGTCCCTGTCTGACCTGTAGTGTCCGTGTTTGACATGTGGTGTCCCTGTCTGACCTGACACGGTGCTGTAGTGTCCCTGTCTGACCTGTAGTGTCCCTGTCTGACCTGTAGTGTCCCTGTCTGACCTGTAGTGCCCGTGTCTGACCTGACACGGTGCTGTAGTGCCCCTGTCTGACATGTAGTATCCCTGTCTGATCTGTAGTATCCATGTCTGACCTGATGCGGTGCTGTAGTGCCCCTGTCTGACCTGTAGTGTCCCTGTCTGACCCGACACGGTGCTGTAGTGTCCCTGTCTGACCTGTAGTGTCCCTGTCTGACATGTAGTGTCCCTGTCTGACATGTAGTGTCCCTGTCTGACATGTAGTGTCCCTGTCTGACCTGTAGTGTCCCTGTCTGACATGTAGTGCCCCTGTCTGACCTGTAGTGTCCCTGTCTGCCATGTAGTGTCCCTGTCTGACATGTAGTGTCCCTGTCTGACCTGACACGGTGATGTAGTGTCCGTGTCTGACCTGCAGTGTCCCTGTCTGACCTGTAGTGTCCCTGTCTGACCTGCAGTGTCCCTGTCTGACCTGTAGTGTCCGTGTCTGACCTGTAGTGTCCCTGTCTGACCTATAGTGCCCGTGTCTGACCTGTAGTGTCCGTGTCTGACCCCTCTGTCCACCTGTTCTGTTCACGTGTTCCAGCTGTTCAGCCAGCCGGACATCCATGTCTGACCTGTAGTGTCCGTGTCTGACCTATAGTGCCCGTGTCTGACCCCTCTGTCCACCTGTTCTGTTCACGTGTTCCAGCTGTTCAGCCAGCCGGACATCCATGTCTGACCTATAGTGCCCGTGTCTGACCCCTCTGTCCACCTGTTCTGTTCGCGTGTTCCAGCTGTTCAGCCAGCCGGACATCCATGTCTGACCTATAGTGCCTGTGTCTGACCCCTCTGTCCACCTGTTCTGTTCGCGTGTTCCAGCTGTTCAGCCAGCCGGACATCCATGTCTGACCTATAGTGCCCGTGTCTGACCCCTCTGTCCACCTGTTCTGTTCACGTGTTCCAGCTGTTCAGCCAGCCGGACATCCATGTCTGACCTATAGTGCCCGTGTCTGACCCCTCTGTCCACCTGTTCTGTTCACGTGTTCCAGCTGTTCAGCCAGCCGGACATCCATGTCTGACCTGTAGTGCCCGTGTCTGTCCCCTCTGTCCACCTGTTCTGTTCACGTGTTCCAGCTGTTCAGCCAGCCGGATATCCATGTCTGACCTGTAGTGTCCGTGTCTGACCTATAGTGCCCGTGTCTGACCCCTCTGTCCACCTGTTCTGTTCACGTGTTCCAGCTGTTGAGCCAGCCGGACATCCATGTCTGACCTGTAGTGCCCGTGTCTGACTCCTCTGTCCACCTGTTCTGTTCGTGTTCCAGCTGTTCAGCCAGCCGGACATCCATGTCTGACCTGTAGTGCCCGTGTCTGACCCCTCTGTCCACCTGTTCTGTTCACGTGTTCCAGCTGTTCAGCCAGCCGGACATCCATGTCTGACCTGTAGTGTCCGTGTCTGACCTATAGTGCCCGTATCTGACCCCTCTGTCCACCTGTTCTGTTCACGTGTGTTCCAGCTGTTCAGCCAGCCGGACATCCATGTCTGACCTGTAGTGCCCGTGTCTGACCCCTCTGTCCACCTGTTCTGTTCACGTGTTCCAGCTGTTCAGCCAGCCGGATATCCATGTCTGACCTGTAGTGCCCGTGTCTGACCCCTCTGTCCACCTGTTCTGTTCACGTGTTCCAGCTGTTCAGCCAGCCAGACATCCATGTCTGACCTGTAGTGCCCGTGTCTGACC
>JAXIVJ010011122.1:2500-17500 GCA_036785665.1 Chirona hameri
AAACCTTACCTCAAAACAAAAAAAAAAACAAAGTTTAAAAATAATGTTTATTTTACCTTTTCCATCAGATTCATCTTCCCCATCAGGCTTTCGCATAACGGGCGATGTAACATATATCACCACATCTGGTTTTAATTATCACTTGTCCAACACACACGGACCTTGCAACTTGAAATGAAAAAGGGCAATGAGGCGCAACACATAAAAAACGGGTCATCTCAGTCATCTCGTCAATCTCTAGATGGGCTGCTTCAAGAAAATTTGGTGTCAGATGGGCTTGCTCATGTTGTGTTAATCTCCTGCCTCGTATATATGCTAAAGCCTTGAACTCATGTCATCTCAGACGGCTTGCCTCGTACCGAACTTAGCCGGCTGCCCTGCCAAAGTCGTCTGTTGATTACAATCATAATTTGTTTGGCGCGCGGTGAGATAGTTGCCTCCATAGTTTCATGTAAGCTGACAGTAAACTTACGACAGACTGGACAGATTGGCTTTGCATAACTTGTGGGCGCGGCGTGCCTTGCCCGCCTCATTGTCGGTCCGCCAGACGCCGTGATATGTGGCCACCATGTTAATCCGCCGCCGCCCGGAAACATTGTAAACAAAACTTGGCAGTTATGAGCAAAAATCTGGCCTATTTTGCGAATGATGTTTTTGGGAAGACGTCTCAAAATTATGTTTCGAGAGAAAACAAATCATTTATGCCTGCAAGATCATGTGTTTAAATTGAAATCAGCCTACCGTATGTATGCCAACCATCGAACATGCTATACTAAATACCATAAGTGCAGGACGGAATGTAACATGTCCAAAACTCCATCCCCTCCATCATGACCGGAGATGATCCCGACCCATCATAGTGTGGCATGACTGTAACACCCAGCAAGCATCCGTTCCCTGCGTCCGCCCTGCAGGCCGAGCGTGCCACCGTCGACCGGCGGCGCCGGGAAAGGTCGGGGTTGCGCCAGACCGCAAGGATGTGTTTGTTTATCAGCCGTCGTGCAGTCGAATCCAATATTCAGCAGAATCCGGTTAGTTGGAGGGGAATGTAATGATTGATGGTGCGGCTTCCGTGGCGCCGCCGAACTTGCGCGCGTCGTCGGCAGATCTGCCCATACATCCCTCACTCACTCACTCACTCACTCACTCAACTCACTCACTCACTCACTCACTCACTCCCTCCCTCCCTCCCCTCCCTCCCTTCCCTCCTCCCTCCCTCCTCCCTCCCTCCATCCCTCCATCCCTCCATCCCTCCATCCCTCCATCTCTCCATCCCTCCCTCCCTCCCATCCCTCCCTCCTCCCTACCCTCCCTCCCTCCCTTCCCTCCCTCCCCTCCCTCCCTCCCTCCCTCCTCCCTCCCTCCCTCCCTCCCTCCTCTCTCCTTCTCGCTCCCTCCCTCCCTCCCTCCCTCCTCCCTCCTCCCTCCTCCCTCCCTCCCTCCTTCTCTCCCTCCCTCCATCCCTCCCTCCCTCCCTCCCTCCCTCCCTCCCTCCCTCCCTCCCTCCCTCCCCTCCCTCCCTCCCTCCCGCCCTCCCCTCCTTCTCCTCCCTCCTCCCTCCCTCCCTCCCTCCTCCCTCCCTCCCTCCCTCCCTCCCTCCCTACCCCTCCCTCCCTCCTTCTCTCCCTCCCTCCCTCCCTTCCCCTCCCTCCCCTCCCTCTCCCCTCCCTCCCTCCCTCCCCTCCCTCCCTCTCTTCCTCCTTCCCTCCCTCCCTCCCTCCCTCCCTCCCTCCCTCCCTCCCTCCTTCTCTCCCTCCCTTCCCTCCCCTCCCTCCCTCCCTCCTCCTCCCTCCCTCCCTCCCTCCCTCCTTCCTCTCCTCCTCCCTCCCTCCCTCCCTCCCTCCCTCCCTTCCCTCCCTCCCTCCCTCCCTCCCTCCCTCCTTCTCTCCCTCCCTCCCCTCCCTCCCTCCCTCCCTCCCTCCCTCCCCTCCCCTCCCCTCCCTCCCTCCCTCCCTCCCTCCCTCCCTCCCTCCTCCCTCCCTCACTCACTCTCCGCACACATCCCGCAAGGCTTGTTTGCCATGGTAGAAGCAGTTAACTAACCAGCAACAGCTATAGGGTGCGGCGACCACGATCTATGAATTGTTGCATCGCTTCATTAGTTTGTGTGATGTGAAATGGAAATAAGGGATCCGTATGAACACCAATATCCCATCCAAATTAGCATTTGTGTCGCAAAACAGGATTTCAGGACTCAGAATTTCAAAAAGTATAGTATTTAATGTAATAGTATTATTTCCTACTCAAATGATTTGCCGGTGCATACAAATATGCAGCATACAGCCCATGAATTATTTGGAACGATGGCCCATGAATTATTTGGAACGATGGCAACGATAAAAAGTAAGTAGAAATGCAGTACACCTATTGGTGCATATATTATGTGTATATGTATAAGTATATAACATGTATTATTGTAAGAGGTATCCTATTTGATTATATATGGAAAAAGTAATGCAAAAATAAATATGAATAAGTGTGTTGAAAAGCAAAAGAAATTACAAAACTACTCAGAGAAAACAAACCGTATGTCATTTCCAGCGTATTTTTAACAGCGTCTACCTCACACTCAAAGAAACGCTGCTGATATCCTATTTCAAAGTTTTAGCTTGTATCGGAACATTTGCCGACGGCAATGGGTTTCTCGCAGTTTGTTTTCCCCGCTGCCAACGTATCCGCTTCCCTTCTCTTGTTGAGTCATTTGTTCTGGCTCTGAAGGCGGACTCAAACAAAACGTCAACACCAGCGTCTCGCACAGTCGGTGCGGACTGACTGGAGTCTGGAACAGTAGTGGCGTGGTCCCCATGGTTGTCACGCACAAGTGCGGACTGACTGGGAGTCCTGGGACAGTAGTGTCGTGGTCTCTATGGTTCTCACGCACAAGTGCAGAGTGACTGGAGTCTGGAACAGTAGTGGCGTGGTCTCTATGGTTGTCACGCACAAGTGCGGACTGACTGGAGTCTTGAACAGTTAGTGACGTGGCCTCTATGGTTGTCACGCACAAGTGCGGGACTGACTGGAGTCTGGGACAGTAGTGGGCGTGGTCTCTATGGTTGTCACGCACAAAGTGCGGACTGACTGGAGTCTTGAACAGTAGTGACGTGGCCTCTATGGTTGGCACGCACAAGTGCGGACTGACTGGAGTCTTGAACAGTAGTGACGTGGCCTCTATGGTTGGCACGCACAAGTGCGGACTGACTGGAGTCTGGAACAGTAGTCGTCGTGGTCTCTATGGTTGTCACGCACAAGTGCGGACTGACTGGAGTCTGGAACAGTAGTGACGTGGTCTCTATGGTTGTCACGCACAAGGGCGGACTGACTGGAGTCTGGAAACAGTAGTGGCGTGGTCCCCATGGTTGTCACGCACAAGTGCGGACTGACCTGGAGTCTGGAACAGTAGGGGCGAGGTCTCCTATGGTTGTCACACACAAGGTACAGCAGGTTGATAAATCGAGGTCATGCTATTTCTCAAGTGGATATGTACACTAACTCTTACTGAATCCATGTCAGTATAACCGAAACCTGAATCATGACATTGAGAAGGTCCTACCAAATGCGTGTAAAGAAGAACTGCTCTTTTGTCACAGCAATGTTATGCGTCACCAGTGATTCTCAAATGGGGAGCTAGAGGTGTAATTACCTCACTTGGATAATGGAGCCTTCGAGCGGGGGGGGGGTGGCGATCAAGGGTCTAAGAGAGAACAAATGTAGCCGATTCGTTTGAAGATGGCACATAAAGCAGATGTGAGTATATCTATCCCAATGTTGCTTCCCCCGTCACCGCATTATCGCAAAAGCATCTAAATCAATTGATGCTAAATGATGCTCAGCTTTGTGTTACGGTTTGCGTGTTTTTTATACGCTGGGGAACCACCGACGCATAAAGCAGTGTTATTTGAGACCAAGAGCAAACAGCACGCGTGTCTTCTTATATGCCTACCCCTAGATGGGCACTAGTAGTAAACGCCTGAAGTTATACTGCACCGCTTAGCTTGAAACCGAGAACTGCGGTCCTGCGCTATTAGGACCTGGATAACGAGTCATTCTGGTCATCAAAAGGAAGTAAACACAGTCCTGGCGCTGAGTCCAACTTCACTAGACAAATACACCCTATGGTTGGCGGATAAAACTCGGGAAAAATGCATATGGAATGACTTTTCTATATTTGGTATACGTATTTATATCAGTTCCCCATCCTTCCCTTCTTCATTTATATTGTATGTAAGAGTATTTATGTGACAAATGTAGAGCAAGTGATTGGAAGGCCTTATTTTAATCTAAAAATTCATATTTGAAACTTATTTTAAGTTAAAAACGAATAATTACCCGACGTTTCGCGTTTATTGCTTAGTCAATGGGCAAAATACAGGATAGATATGATTCGGCCGGCATAATACATGTATCAAAAAGTCATTCCAAAATGATTACAACAATTTTACAGAACACATCTTCCATCATGAAGAATCTCATATACTTCCAATCGATCGATAGCGTTTTCTTCTGTAAGTTTCAGTATAGCTTTGGTTTTCCTCCTTTATTCGTTCAGCTATGCTGTTGTGTATCTTAAAAAATCCTGGTGATACATTAGTCACCTTCTACGTCTGATTGTTCGGCTTCAATTAACCATCGTTGTATTTTTGTTAAGTTAGTGTGCAATGCTTGGGCTTCGCTCCATTTAGGTAGGGTGTCCTTCTTGATCGGCATGAAGCACAATGGCTTTTGTTGTCCTGTGATTGCGTAAGTCGTTTTTTGTGTTCTTGAACGCGTGTTTTTAGTCCCCTCCCTGTTTCGTCGTAATATGACTTATCATTTGACTAAGCAATAAACGCGAAACGTCGCGAAAACGCGACATTGACTAAGCAATAAACGCGAAACGTCGGGTATTATTCGTTTTTTAGCTTAAAATAAGTTTTCAAAATATGCATTTTTAGATTAAAATAAGGCCTTCCAATCAATTGTTCTATATATTGTATGTGTTTCGAACTTGCGACAAATGAAAAACAATACTCAATACTCAATACTTAATAAAGTACTTAACAATACGCAATATTTACAATACTTACAATAATATAATACAATTATCCAATAATAAACTAATACTTAACAATACGCAATACTTGCCATACTTACAATAATATAATACAATAATACAATAATAAATAAATCAATCAATACTTACAATAATAAATAAATACTAACAATAATAAATGAATACTTACAATCATAAATAAATACCCTACAATAATACATCAATACCTACAATATCACCACAATACTCAATATGATGTGCAACAAACTCAAGGTGAGCAACAAAAGGTAAATGTCCCAATGTCCTGTTTTTAACCGGGAAGTCAGTAAAGTTCAACTATTAATTTAATTTCTTTACCGATTTTTTTGTATTGTTTCAAGATAAAGAAATGCACATAGCAGGTGGAATTTAGCTTAATTTGAATTGATCTCTAGCTTTCACAGTAAAGGCCTCCTACGTAACCAATAATGATGTCTCTCGCCGAGCTTTTTATTACAGTTCAAACTATCAAGAGCGATTATTTGAAGACATTTTAGCAGTTGAAAATGTGTAAATATGTATGTGTTTATTGCACAAACCTGTTTTTTGTGTTTCACTCTTCTATTCGGGACGACTTCCGACTACTGTGAACGGCAGACCGCTTGGGACCCTACGGCGTACTTTTCGGCGATAACTTTTGAAGGAACTAGCTGGCATGAGCGAAGTTCTCGCAATGGATATATCAGACTATGCGCCCATTTTATTAGGTCAGTTAATGTCAAACGAAAATTTAGGGCACTTGTCATTCACTCGTTATGTTAAATCTCGTACAGGGAATTCAATCGGTAGGTAGAAGCTATCGTGAAAGGGTGGAGCTATGCTCTGACGTCAGAGCTTAGAGCTCCGTCCTGGCTGACCTTGAACCGGCGCTGTCCGACCCGTGACCGGTCGGCTGCGAGTGGTGGGTGGAGTCGAGGGCGGGACTACAGAGCGACCAGGCGTTAGCCTCTATCTGAGCTCGCATTGTCTAACATTACGAGTGAATGGAAAGTTACCTAAATTTTCGTTTGACACTAACCAACCTTAACCCTCGTCCTACGGGGAGGCTGACAGGCCCTCCCCTGAGGTTTTTCTTGAATAACTTTTTACACATGCGGCGCATATTGCTGAATTTTTCGGTATCTGAGTTTACAACAATTATACGTATGTATTTAAAATTTAATTGAAATTGGTTTGGTAGTTTGGGAAATAATCATGTTTTGATGACGTCATGTTGGTAAAAAACGAGAAATATTTGAAAAAACGTAGAAAACAGAGTTTTAAAGCAAATTGCAAACGTAATGCACCAAAGATACAAAATGATATTTGTTTTTAAATTTAAATCCCCACAAAATCAAAATTTTCAAAAATGTTAGAAAAACCGGAATACATATGAAAGAACTGAGTATGGACAATACCCATACCAAATTTAAAAGTAATATCTTCATTTTTGACTGAGTGATGGCTCCCTAAGTGTAAGAAACTGATGACGTCATTTTTAAAAATACCTTTGTTTGACTTTTTTGACAAGATACGAACAAATAATTACCTTTTCTGTATTTCTGAGCCAAACATGGTCTAGGAACATGCCTTTTTATTTACATTTATCAATTTCTAAATTTGATGTTTTCTGAAGAGCAAAATCGCTGTTCTGGACGTGGTAAATTCGAGGTCATTCACTTGACCTGGAAGGTCACCCGTTCACCTGAAACCTACAAATCGCATACTGTTAGATTCCTCTCATGACAGGCAACATGCTGGTTCTTACTGCATTGCTCTAAGTTGCTGGGTTTGGAAGTTAGCAGGGGGGCTGGCAGCCCCCCCCCCCCCCGTAGGGCGAAGGTGAAAAAAGCTCCCTTAGGGCGAGGGTTAAGCATAAAAATTAGCGCAGGGACTGAAACGTCCACTGCGAGAAATTTGATAATGGCAGTTGATGCATTCAAAGGTTATCGCCGAAAAGTAGGGTCCCAAGGGGTCTGCCGTTCACAGTAATTGCAATCAACTGTGCAATATCGCCAAGCTACATGTCTTGCAATCTGTTCGCTAATCAATCCACAGTCTTATCATCTGTCAATGAGCGAGAGAGCAAACAAATACTTCAGCAGTCTTCATCATTCTGCTGCAATGCACCACCACTGCCTTTCTCCAGCGATGCTGCCTCAGACACTCTGCACCCACTAATCCCGTATTCAGTTCACTGGCCACTTGTCAGACAATCCGGCGCGAGTGTCGACGAATGCAGCGCAGCGTGACGCCGAACGCGGCGCGCTGCGGCTGCAGTATCGGACCGTGGAGGGTGCTGCAGCAGACTCTCTGTCGAGAGGGGTACACAAATTACGTGGCGGTGATATCGTGTCTGATGGCAGCAGCGCGCCGCCGCCGCCGCCGCCGCCACCGCCACCGCCACCGCCACCGCCACCGCCGCCGCCGCCGCCGCCGCCGCCGCCGCCGCCGCCGCCGCCGCCGCCCACCGCCGCCACCACCGCCAACGCCACCGCCACCGCCACCGCTACCGCCGCCGCCGCCGCCGCCGCCGCCGCCGCCGCCGCCCACCGCCGCCGTTCTGTTGACATGGCGGCTCAAATGAACCAGCAGATGAGAAGTGGCGCGCTGCGCGGCCGTGCCTGACGGATCGCGGCGCTAGTGGCGCGGAAGGGACGAGGGCGGCGCTGTGGAGGGATGGTTGTCTGGAGGCAAACAATCCGCGGGTGTGGGGGTGCTACTGCTGTTCCCGAGCAACAGGAACTGACGGTGTGGCGTTCGGACGGACGGACAAACAATCCGCGGGTGTGGGGGTGCTACTGCTGTTCCCGAGCAAGAGGAACTGACGGTGTGGCGTTCGAACGGACGGACAAACAATCCGCGGGTGTGGGGGTGCTACTGCTGTTCCCGAGCAACAGGAACTGACGGTGTGGCGTTCGGACGGACGGACAAACAATCCGCGGGTGTGGGGGTGCTACTGCTGTTCCCGAGCAAGAGGAACTGACCGTGTGGCGTTCGGACGGACGGACAAACAATCCGCGGGTGTGGGGGTGCTACTGCTGTTCCCGAGCAACAGGAACTGACGGTGTGGCGTTCGGACGGACGGACAAACAATCCGCGGATGTGGGGGTGCTACTGCTGTTCCCGAGCAAGAGGAACTGACGGTGTGGCGTCTGGAGGCAAACAATCCGCGGGTCCGTGGGGGTGCTACTGCTGTTCCCGAGCAAGAGGAACTGACGGTGTGGGTTGTCTGGAGGCAAACAATCCGCGGGTCCGTGGGGGTGCTACTGCTGTTCCCGAGCAAGAGCAACTGACGGTGTGGGTTGTCTGGAGGCAAACAATCCGCGGGTGTGGGGGTGCTACTGCTGTTCCCGAGCAAGAGGAACTGACGGTGTGGGTTGTCTGGAGGCAAACAATCCGCGGGTCCGTGGGGGTGCTACTGCTGTTCCCGAGCAAGACGAACTGACGGTGTGGGTTGTCTGGAGGCAAACAATCCGCGGGTGTGGGGGTGCTACTGCTGTTCCCGAGCAAGAGCAACTGACCGTGTGGCGTTCGGACGGACGGACAAACAATCCGCGGGTGTGGGGGTGCTAATGCTGTTCCCGAGCAAGAGCAACTGACGGTGTGGCGTTCGGACGGACGGACAAACAATCCGCGGGTGTGGGGGTGCTACTGCTGTTCCCGAGCAAGAGGAACTGACGGTGTAGCGTTCGGACGGACGGACAAACAATCCGCGGGTGTGGGGGTGCTACTGCTGTTCCCGAGCAAGAGGAACTGACGGTGTGGCGTTCGGACGGACGGACAAACAATCCGCGGGTGTGGGGGTGCTACTGCTGTTCCCGAGCAAGAGGAACTGACGGTGTGGCGTTCGGACGGACGGACAAACAATCCGTGGGTGTGGGGGTGCTACTGCTGTTCCCGAGCAAGAGCAACTGACGGTGTGGCGTTCGGACGGACGGACAAACAATCCGCGGGTGTGGGGGTGCTACTGCTGTTCCCGAGCAAGAGGAACTGACGGTGTGGCGTTCGGACGGACGGACAAACAATCCGCGGGTGTGGGGGTGCTACTGCTGTTCCCGAGCAAGAGCAACTGACGGTGTGGCGTTCGGACGGACGGACAAACAATCCGCGGGTGTGGGGGTGCTACTGCTGTTCCCGAGCAAGAGGAACTGACGGTGTGGGTTGTCTGGAGGCAAACAATCCGCGGGTGTGGGGGTGCTACTGCTGTTCCCGAGCAAGAGCAACTGACCGTGTGGCGTTCGGACGGTTGACGGTCCGCGGGTGTGGGGGTGCTACTGCTGTTCCCGAGCAAGAGGAACTGACCGTGTGGCGTTCGGACGGTTGACGGTCCGCGGGTGTGGGGGTGCTACTCCTGTTCCCGAGCAAGAGGAACTGACCGTGTGGCGTTCGGACGGTTGACGGTCCGCGGGTGTGGGGGTGCTACTGCTGTTCCCGAGCAAGAGGAACTGACCGTGTGGCGTTCGGACGGACGGACAAACAATCCGCGGGTGTGGGGGTGCTACTGCTGTTCCCGAGCAAGAGGAACTGACCGTGTGGCGTTCGGACGGTTGACGGTCCGCGGGTGTGGGGGTGCTACTGCTGTTCCCGAGCAAGAGGAACTGACGGTGTGGCGTTCGGACGGTTGATTATATAATCCAGATCGAGCTTCCGTCCATGATTGTTTCAGTCTGTTTCAGTCTGTTTCAGTCTGTTTCAGTCCGATTAAATATCTATAAAATCATCCCAGTCGGCTACAATCATTGCCAGTTCGACGCCATCCGGGTACTCCCCCACCCAGGTCACTACAATTCGCTCCAGTCCAGTTCTCTCCACCAACTCCCTCTCTAGCCTGCTCCAGTCATCTACCAAACATCTCCAAACCACTGATATCTGCGCCACTGTTGTACTCCAGTTGACCGTGACCCTGACCTCAGACAGCACACCCGGTTCCGGTCGGCTCCTGTTCGCTTCAGTCGGCCCCGACTCGAGCCGCCTCCGGGCCGCCTCGGCAGCTCTAATGAGTCTAATGAGAAATCAGAGTTGTGGCCTCGGGCCGGCGAGATTAGGAGCTCGGGCTAATGCCGTATCCCGGGTAACAAGGAAAGGTGAGCCGGGTGACAGCGGGACGTGACACTGACAGCGCCTGCTGACAATGACACTCGGTGTGACACGAAGGATACAGGGTCTGGAAATAGGACAGCATGAGGGGTGACATCCGTGACAGGTTAGTGGGCACGCGGCCTGATTCTGGTGACATCCATGCATATAATTGAAAGGCTGCAGCTAAACCTGATGGTGGCAAGTACAGCTTGAGTGAGGTTCTATATATTCATACAAAATACACCAAGGATGGAACTGAAAGACCAACTTGATACGGCCAAACAACGTCAAGTTTTACTACCAAGAAGCATTTGGCTCTCCAGTGTTATGTACCCGCCATTTATGGCAGCATTCCCTGCCACCATCTATCAGCTGACGGCGGCGTCTGCATACATCTGAGAATAAGCCGAAACGAACATCCATTTTCCATGCTTCGGAGAAGCCCACAATTTAATAACGCACGCACCGCTGCGGCGTAATAACAACTACAGTTTGGGGAATGCCGTATATTAAAGCTGCATGGCAGGCGTCTAATTGCAGTGTGTTGGGATATTTGTTACATGGCCAGCCCGCTCTGCTGCTGGTGGTTCTACTGCACGCCAGGGCGACGGGACAGCGGCACCCGGCGACGGCAGGGACAACCAGTAATGATCTCGGCCAACCAGCAACGAATTCAACGGCATGGCCAACTAGTGGCTAGCCAGGACAGCTGAGAGAACGCAGAGGGGTTTCAGCTGTCATGGGAAGAAGATAGGCTTTAACCAGGCTCGGATGTTTACACAACATTTCGGTTTCGCGCATCTGGGACGTGGGTACAGCAACGCAATCTCACCAAGTGTCATGGCATCTTTAGATTGAATTTACTGATTCTCAACGTGCGAGGAAATGTCAATGGTATGATTTCGTAGGTTGCAAGTTAAGACCGAACAGGAAGCTTGAAAAGTTAGCATGCTATATTGGCCAGGCACGTGGCCAACGGGGGGGGGGGCGGGGGGGCCCTGGAGGCCAGGAGGTCCCTTTTCGGCGCGCGCAGCGCGCCGAAAAGAGCCGACGAGACCGCGCGAAGCGCGGTATCATGGGCTCTTTACCACGCGAAGCGTGGTCTTTGGAGAGTTTAGAGGACTTCAGAGGCCCTTTAGGGCCACCAGGGCCCTCTCTAAAAGACCAGAGGGCCCATTGGACGTTCAAGAGAGCCCTGTGCATGTCAGAGGGGCCCCTGGCCAGACCGAAAGGACCCCTGACGTCGCAATTTAACTACAAATTAAATTATATGCGGGTTAGGAAGAAAAAATCGCCCCGTTTCTCGGCGCATTTATGTGTTATGTTGCTACTTTCCTATATAGTTGGGCAAAATAGTTCACTTTAGCACTTTTTTTACCGCACTTTTAAACGCACAATATAGCAATTGTAGAGGTCCGCATCATACGCAATGCGACGCATTGATGAGAAAGCATATCCAGGTCATAAGACTCAAAATTTTCGCGCCGCTCCGCGGCGCAATTTGTTTAAAGGGATTATAAGGGTTTTTCCCAAAATAATTAAGTTACATAGTAAAACGTACTTGTAAAGGTGGTAGAAGTCCCACGGTAGCCACATTTGTCTGGAAATGACCTCTTCTGCACGTAAGGACATTCCAAAGTGCGCGGTGATGCCACCGCGTATTTTCTGCAGGACCGGCTGAGGCAGAGTCAGTCATCTCTTTTATGCTAATAGAAACACCTCACTTATGGCATATTTCCGGTAAAATAAGCAATATTTGAAAGAAAATAAACTTCTTTTGTTCCAACGACACCAGCAGTTACCTAGTTTTCCAATAAAATTCTATATTTTTCATGAATTTTCATGCCAAAAAATTAATACGCCACCACCAAATTCTCAACGCTAAAGGCCGGAGATAAGAAAACCACAACACAAAACCTCAACAAACAGTGTGTAGTAATACAAAGTCCCGTCAGTTTTGAATTGCATAATAATTTTGTGATCCAGTGTAGGACTTGCAGATAATTCAAAACTCTAAAATTGATCTTAAGATAAAAGTGATGGACAGTAGTGCCGATCAAGTACTCGTTATCTGATACTAGTCTCGAAAAACGCCCAAGTTTTAACGCTGATAATTGCTGAAATAATGGACTAAATGAGCATTGAGGTCCCTGTTATATGTCTTAAACGTGTTTAAAGCTCATACAACTGCAAAAGAGTGCATTTACTTTCAGGACGGAAACCCGTATAATCCCTTTAAGAGTTCCATGTCTTAAGCTTACAAAAATATTCCAAGTTGGTATAGCTTATTACAAATTGGTGTCGCTGGTTCCAAAGTTGATATGGCAGTTTGCTAACTCCAGCTCCTAAAAGTTTGGTATGGCTCATGCCATACCTGTCATACTGCATTTTCCATCCTTATAACGTGCCTTTTCATCCGTTTTCTTTGGGGGGGGGGGGGGCTTTCAACGCTAGGTAAGGGGCCCTTTTAACGCTCGGGAAGGGGCCCTTTCGAGGCGCCCCCCCCCCCTGGACGAAATCCTGGCTACGTGCCTGCCATTGGCACGCGTTTATTGACTTTGTAGGATGGGAAAAGTTTATCCATATGTCATCTACTGGAACAAAACTACGACGAAGTACTGCAGAGTGTTGAACCGTGTAGTTCCACGAATCTCAGTTACCTGCATAGTGATTAGTGATACAACTTCCACGTCTGTACCAGTTTCAGTATTTCAATCAGTAGCACGGCCACGATACCCTCACGACAACCTTAGATGGCTGAGCCCGAAACCCGAGGCTGACTCGGTGGGTGCTGCATTACCACCGCAGGTGTATTCTCTATGACGGGACGGGACGCGACTGTATTCGCTATGACGGGACGCGCCCGTGACTAACGATTGTCCTGCGGGACCACAAACAGGCCTCCCACTGCCTGTCAGACGCATAAGGCGCCTTCTCTGCCGCGCGGCCAGACCAGTGCAGTAATGAGACGGCCATTGTGTCTGCAGGTCCAGTGACGTCAGAATAACTAGGTCACACAGCGCCCCAAAGACGGCAGCTTTAACTGCTGTATTGCGCCAGTCAATAAAGAGGCAGCTATGGGAGCCCGACGTAGAATGCGGGGTGCCCATAATGCGTCAAATGTGGGGACAGTGGGAACTAGTGGTCAGCCCCTCGCGTTAGAAAGGAGGAGGAAAACAAGGGGGAAACACCTAATTGTATTTCCCTTGCGGAATCCGATAATGCCTGGGGCTCCGGCGAGCTGTCGAGTTAGGGTGGAGGTAAGTTGGTAATCATAGCACGTAAGCTAAGGATCAAAATAAAGCCAGCATATTGTCAAATAGTTCTTAACGGGTTTTATGTGTTCTTTGAAGAATGCGTGTAATTAATGTATCATTATCTTGCAAATAGAAATTGCCTGCACCTTTCGAGTCGCTTTGCGTTCCATTATATTCCCACTCGGATCTGCACTTGCGTTAGCTTGCTTTTTTATTTAGTTCGATGATGGCAATTCCTTCCCTAGAATAGTCTGCCTAGGCTAATACAACTGAAAGCACCGAGCTAGGGTATTTTTTCTTATATTGGACGCTGTTTCTTCTCTGTCCTGGTCATGACAATTTCTTATCTTCAGGCACAGCAGGAAATGCAATGTTCTTATGTCATATTGCTTTGCCGCCTGCGTCCTCTATCTGGCGGTACACTCTCATGGTGACCCAGACCAGAAATCCTCCCGACACCACCGCCGCCGTCGCCGACACCGCCACCATCGCCGCCGCTACCGCCACCGCCGTTACCGCCGCCGCTGCCTCCCGCCGCTGCCTCCACCGCCACCGCCCGCCACCGCTTCCTCCACCGCCACCGACCGCCACCGTTGCCTCCACCGCCACCGCCCGCCACTGCTGCCTCCACCGCCACAACCCGCCACCGCTGCCTCCACCGCCACCGCCTGCCATCGTTGCCTCCACCGCCATCGCCCGCCACCGCTGCCTCCACCGCCACTGCCCGCCACCGTTGCCTTCACCTCCACCGCCCGCTACTGCTGGCGCCGCCGCCACCGCCTGCCACCGCTGCCTCCAACGCCACCACCCGCCACCGCTGCCTCCACCGCCACCGCCCGCCACCGCTTCCTCCACCGCCACCGCCCGCCACCGCTGCCTCCACCGCCACCGCCCGCCACCGCTACCTCCGCCGCCTCCGCCACTCCGCCAGTCGAGATGTCGGACCGCCCGCCGGGCCATCAGCCGGCCGGCACCCCTGCTGGACACACCCCTGCTGGCCTGGGGGAGAGACGGGCAAGCCCGCCTGCCATGGGGCGACACATTACCACCAGATGCAATTACTGAGCACACGTCTCCTCCGCGGCGAGCCTGCCCCAGGGGACACGGCGCCGGCCGGCGGCGGCACCGGCGGCGGCGGCGGGTCGGCAGGACGACACTGCCCGACGCGACAGGTGTCCGTCACGGCGCAGAGTCTGTCTTACTCCCCCTCTCTACGTCCCTCCCTCTCTCCCCACATTCGCAGGACTCGCATGCGTCTGGGTATTGGAAGAATGGGCCTCCGTTGACGCTGTGGACCATGTTGCGTTGCATCTATGGTCGGAATAGTTTCTGGGAAGAGGATGGCATTACTGGAGATTGTAATAAACGTCGGCGAAGACAATTGGCCATTATAGGATCGGTTCCGTCTCACGGCTTTGGTCGGAATGTAAATTGATTTTGTAGAATATGTTGCTTGAATTATTTCATGAACACATTTTCTCTGCACCGGAATAGGTTCTTTACCAGAGGACAGACACCTGATGGAGGAATTAGTTGTCTGATTGTTCAATGTTAGTTTAAGTGCTTATTACGATAAACAATGTTAACTTTCCACTAGCTACAAGCGACGAACAT
>JAXIVJ010011122.1:22500-44649 GCA_036785665.1 Chirona hameri
AGCCCCTCAGGCCGAACCAAAAGCTCCTCAGGCCAACCAAGGGTCCCCTCAACCCGGCCGAGGTTCCCTCAACCCGGCCGAGGTTCCCTCAGGCCGATCGAGGGCCCCTAAAGTCGACCGAGGGCCCCTCAGGCCAACCAAACCTCAATCCAGGCCGACCGAGGACCCCTCCAGGATGACAGAGGCCCCTTAGGCCGAAGAAAATTTCGTCAGTCCGACTGGACACCCCTCAGGCCGACGAAGGGCCGGCCGAGGTTCGATCAAGTCGACCGAGCCCACCCCCCCCCCCCCCCCTAGTCGACCGAGGGCCCTCAGGCCGATCAGGCCGACTGAAGCCCCCCCAGGCCGGCAGGGGAACCCTCAGGCCAAACAATGGCTACTTAGGCCGACTGGAACCCCCACGGATGGACGAATGACTCCTTCAAGTCGACGGAGTGCCACTTCAGGTCGACCGAGCTCCCTTCCAGGACCAACGAGGCTCGCTCAGGCTGACCGAGGGCTCGTCAGGTCATCATCATCATCATGAACATGTTTATTGTTTTATAACATATTTATATGGTATACATAAGGTAGAGCTGGCGCAAAAACTGGGGAGCTTGACTCTAGGCGCCAACTCTAACACATATCATCAGGTACCTAATAACTCAACCGCCGCCGTATCACCGGTCATCGCGCGCAGCAGATCATACACCGACCAAGGACCCACTCCAAGGTCAACCAAGGACCCACTCAGGCCAACTTCGGTTAACCTCCTGGAAGAGACATGGACCCCTAGGCCCCCTGGCCGCGATGACCCGATGCCCTTTGATGGTACGATCCCCTCGACGTTCCTCCGCATCAAACTATTATTTTAGCACGATATTTAGGATATTGCAATACCAGGGAGCCAAAAAGACTGCATAAACTATCAGCCTTATTTCAGGCAAAAAAAAATAAATGTACAACACATTCTATTGAACGCCATTTAAATAAAGCACTCCGATCACTAATTGCTCCCTCCGCTATTGCTCCCCTCCGCTATTCGCTAATATAAACGCTTGAACCTTGTACCTACAGACTTGTTAGCAGAAGAGAATCCATGCTACCAACTTACTCATATCATAATCGAAAAGCAGTCGCAGATGGAATCACAATGTTCGTATACTTGGAAGATGGAATACTCGAGATCGTATCACATCTTGACAGTGCCCTGGCATTTGGAAATTTGGGCGGAAAATGACACCCTATGGATACTATTTTTCCACTCTTTTTCCCAAGCTTTCCTCTTAATTTTCCACTCCTTATTCTAAAATGTATTGGATAATTTGAACTCTATACTGATTTATGGATGTAATGATAGGACAAGGCAGGGAAAGACAGATCAAAATTGGCATAGGTAATAACTAATTCTGGTGCGCGGGTAATTGGACAATACTGATTGTACTCTGTAATTTGAACTCTATACTGATTTATGGATGTAATGATAGGACAAGACAGGGAAAGACAGATCAAAATTGGCATAGGTAATAACTAATTCTGGTGCGCAGGTAATTGGACACTGCCGAATACAATGGCTTTTGGAAATGGCTTTTGGATGGATAAAGCCGAATACAATGGCTTTTGGTTGAATTTTCCACTCTATGCTTATTTTTAGCCATAATTTTCCATTTCGCACCTAAGCTCCAAAGCAATCCTAGGACCCTGCATCTTGATATGATGAAATACTCAAAATTCAAAACAACAATCTGTACGGGTAGTCCTTGAAATGTTAGAGGGGCACACATTTTGGGAAACATTGGGGGGGCCCGGAGCACCGTTGGGGGGCTCAGCTCAGCATTGGGGGGGGGGCTCGGGCCCTCCCAAAGAGATATAAAGTTCCGCCCCTGTAGGGAACATATTTGGCGTTAGCTTAACGCACTAGTTTGAACCAAGGTCTGTAAAGATAAGGTTGCGCCATATGACAAAATCACGTGACCAAGCAATCTCACTCCGGGGGCTCCTCCGCTTTTTTGGACCTTAGCTTTTTTGTACGTGCCGAAACTCCTATTGGATTAACATAGGGAGTTGTGGAATCGTAATCTATAATGTAAAACGAAGTATGATGCCAGACCGTTGAGACAAAGGTAATCATAGGGTGATGTGCTCAAAGAATTGGAGTTTTTTATGGGTTTTATCACCTTCATATTTTTCAGTAGCATGGCTCCGGAGCGGACAGCTCCATACCAATGGCAACGGTTTTTGGTGGTTTTGACCCAATTTGGTCCACTAGAGTAAACCAATCTGGATAAAACGCAAAACGGCACCGTTTTGGACCACGCCGGATCGAATGGTGAATAAATCATGCAGACCGGTTCCATAGCCTCGAAGTATAGGCTTGCCTGCAATTGGCTTCGGTGGTTTTGGTCCAATTTGGTCTACTTAGAATTAACAAATCTGGATAAAACGCAAAACGGTACCATTTTGGACCACGTCGGACTGAATGTTGACAAAATAATGCAGATCGGTTCCATAGCCTCGGAGCATTGGCTTGCCTGCAACGGTAATTGGTGGTTTTGGTCCAATTTGGTCCACTTGAAGTAAACCAATCTGTATAAAACGCAAAACGGCACCGTTTTGAACCAGGCCGAATTTAAGGGTGAAAAAATCATGCAGATCGGTTCCATAGCCTTGGAGCATGGGCTTGCCTGCAACGTTTTTGGTGGTTTTGGCCCAATTTGGTCCACTTAGAGTGCACCAATCTGTATAAAACGCAAAAGGGCATCGTTTTGGACCACGCCGGATCGAATGCTGAAAAAAATCATGCAGATCGGTTCCATAGCCTCGGAACATGGGCTTGCCTGCAACGGTTTTTGGTGGTTTTGGTCCGATTTGGTCCTCTTAAAGTGAACCAATCTGTAAAAAACGCAATACGGCACCGTTTTGAACCATACCGCATCGAATGGTGAAGAAATCTCGCAGATCGGTCCCATAGCCTCGGAGCATAGGCTTGCCTGCAAATTTGAACTACAGGTTTTGATCCAATTTGGTCCATTTAGATTAGACTTATAAAGTGGATAAAACGCAAAACGGCACCCATTCCGACCAGCTCAAATTTAATTTTGAGAAAAATCACTCAGATCGGTCCAGTAGTTTCGGAGCATGTGCTTGCCTGCTAATCTGGACAGTTTGTTAGACCCTCCCTATTCAATACAAACAAAACATGGCTACATTTATCATGTGACGAAGCCCGCCCTCAGCTAATGCAATACGGAATTGTTAACATTCATATTGACATATATAAAGTCAACTCCTCATATTAATTTATTACTGACCAATATTGATATATTGGTCAGTAATAAATTAATATGAGGAGTTGACTGTTTAGCAATAATAAATGTATCACGTGATTAAAACAATACATACACCCCTACACCGGTAAAATAATAATGCGGCAAAACAATAGCCGAAGTGCGCCAAAAAAAAATCAACCTTTGGACCTGCCATATATGGTCATGCTCCGCCCCGTTATGGTCGCGTGGCATTTGAAGGGGGTTGGTTTAAACTTCGTCCTTGTGTCCGTAGTCCGTACGGCATGTGCTGCAACGGGAGACTAGTAAAATAGCGTGCCAACAAACATGCATAAACATTTAAACATAAACAACCTCTCTACTTGAAAATATATACACTTGCACTGAACACATTACTTGTACATTCCCTCCATTCAGTCTCAGATGATAACTATCGCTTCAATCTGCACAGTAAGTATATTCAACTTTGGTAATGTTAGTGTTAAAAATCAGCATGTCGTCTTAGTTGGACAATTAAGCTTACTTAAAATAATAGTTTTGTATTATTATTGTTCATTATTCATGTTGTTATCCATGTATGTTCAGCTATAACTAATATTTCGAGCAGTTATTCTCATTTCTTATACTTAAATATTGATACGGAGCCGGAATCGATTTTCAATGCATGCATCCGAGGGCCTATTATCATCGATTGAAGCGCAAACCATCGAATGTATAGCACAGCCTCATGATTTGGGTGAAGCGTAGTTCCCACCAGTTCCCACCACGCTAAATCATGCTTCCCATACCGCTATCCGCACCTACAGTGGCTCAGCTGGCGGCGTCTCCTCGGGCGGCTCAGCTGGCGGCGTCTCCTCGGGCGACTCAGCTGGCGGCGTCTCCTCGGGCGGCTCAGCTGGCGGCGTCTCCTCGGGCGGCTCAGCTGGCGGCGTCTCCTCGGGTGTGGCTCAGCTGGCGGCGTCTCCTCGGGCGACTCAGCTGGCGGCGTCTCCTCGGGCGGCTCAGCTGGCGGCGTCTCCTGCAGCGGCTCTGCGCTCGCCGGCCGCTGGTGGCTTCATCCCCGATGATGGGCTTGCACTCTCCCAGAAGATTGGCCTTGACTGAACCTCTGCTGATGTTTTAGGTCGGGTTATCACGCTTGGAGAGCTTCAACGTGGAGTGGGCCGTCCGTCCGCCATGTAGCAGTGTCCCCCCCCCCCCCCCCACTTATGTCAAGGCACGGTCATGAATCTAATTTTAGAGCGCTCCTCTCAGTATGTCAAGGCCACGGTCATGAATCTAATTTTAGAGCGCTCCTCTCAGTATGTCAAGGCCACGGTCATGAATCTAATGTTAGAGCGCTCCTCTCAGTATGCCAAGACCACGGTCATGAATCTAATTTTAGAGCGCTCCTCTCAGTATGGCAAGGCCACGGTCATGAATCTAATTTTAGAGCGCTCCTCTCAGTATGTCAAGGCCACGGTCATGAATCTAATTTTAGAGCGCTCCTCTCAGTATGTCAAGACCACGGTCATGAATCTAATTTTAGAGCGCTCCTCTCAGTATGTCAAGGCCACGGTCATGAATCTAATTTTAGAGCGCTCCTCTCAGTATGTCAAGGCCACGGTCATGAATCTAATTTTAGAGCACTCCTCTCAGTATGTCAAGACCACGGTCATGAATCTAATTTTAGAGCGCTCCTCTCAGTATGTCAAGGCCACGGTCATGAATCTAATTTTAGAGTGCTCCTCTCAGTATGTCAAGGCCACGGTCATGAATCTAATTTTAGAGTGCTCCTCTCAGTATGTCAAGGCCACGGTCATGAATCTAATTTTAGAGTGCTCCTCTCAGTATGTCAAGGCCACGGTCATGAATCTAATTTTAGAGTGCTCCTCTCAGTATGTCAAGGCCACGGTCATGAATCTAATTTTAGAGTGCTCTTCTCAGTATGTCAAGGCCACGGTCATGAATCTAATTTTAGAGTGTTCCTCTCAGTATGTCAAGGCCACGGTCATGAATCTAATTTTAGAGTGCTCCTCTCAGTATGTCAAGGCCACGGTCATGAATCTAATTTTAGAGTGCTCCTCTCAGTATGTCAAGGCCACGGTCATGAATCTAATTTTAGAGTGCTCCTCTCAGTATGTCAAGGCCACGGTCATGAATCTAATTTTAGAGTGCTCCTCTCAGTATGTCAAGGCCACGGTCATGAATCTAATTTTAGAGTGCTCCTCTCAGTATGTCAAGGCCACGGTCATGAATCTAATTTTAGAGTGCTTCTCTCAGTATGTCAAGGCCACGGTCATGAATCTAATTTTAGAGCGCTCCTCTCAGTATGTCAAGGCCACGGTCATGAATCTAATTTTAGAGTGCTCCTCTCAGTATGCCAAGACCACGGTCATGAATCTAATTTTAGAGCGCTCCTCTCAGTATGTCAAGGCCACGGTCATGAATCTAATTTTGGAGCGCTCCTCTCAGTATGTCAAGACCACGGTCATGAATCTAATTTTAGAGCGCTCCTCTCAGTATGTCAAGGCCACGGTCATGAATCTAATTTTAGAGTGCTCCTCTCAGTATGTCAAGGCCACGGTCATGAATCTAATTTTAGAGTGCTCCTCTCAGTATGTCAAGGCCACGGTCATGAATCTAATTTTAGAGTGCTCCTCTCAGTATGTCAAGGCCACGGTTATGAATCTAATTTTAGAGTGCTCCTCTCAGTATGCCAAGGCCACGGTCATGCATCTAATTTTAGAGTGCTCCTCTCAGTATGTCAAGGCCACGGTCATGAATCTAATTTTAGAGTGCTCCTCTCAGTATGTCAAGGCCACGGTCATGAATCTAATTTTAGAGTGCTCCTCTCAGTATGTCAAGGCCATGGTCATGAATCTAATTTTCGAGTGCTCCTCTCAGTATGTCAAGGCCACGGTCATGAATCTAATTTTAGAGTGCTCCTCTCAGTATGTCAAGGCCACGGTCATGAATCTAATTTTAGAGCGCTCCTCTCAGTATGTCAAGGCCACGGTCATGAATCTAATTTTAGAGTGCTCCTCTCAGTATGTCAAGGCCACGGTCATGAATCTAATTTTAGAGTGCTCCTCTCAGTATGTCAAGGCCACGGTCATGAATCTAATTTTAGAGTGCTCCTCTCAGTATGTCAAGGCCACGGTCATGAATATAATTTTAGAGTGCTCCTCTCAGTATGTCAAGGCCACGGTCATGAATCTAATTTTAGAGTGCTCCTCTCAGTATGTCAAGGCCACGGTCATGAATCTAATTTTAGAGCGCTCCTCTCAGTATGTCAAGGCTACGGTCATGAATCTAATTTTAGAGCGCTCCTCTCAGTATGTCAAGACCACGGTCATGAATCTAATTTTAGAGTGCTCCTCTCAGTATGTCAAGGCACGGTCATGAATCTAATTTTAGAGCGCTCCTCTCAGTATGTCAAGGCCACGGTCATGAATCTAATTTTAGAGCGCTCCTCTCAGTATGTCAAGGCCACGGTCATGAATCTAATGTTAGAGCGCTCCTCTCAGTATGCCAAGACCACGGTCATGAATCTAATTTTAGAGCGCTCCTCTCAGTATGGCAAGGCCACGGTCATGAATCTAATTTTAGAGCGCTCCTCTCAGTATGTCAAGGCCACGGTCATGAATCTAATTTTAGAGCGCTCCTCTCAGTATGTCAAGACCACGGTCATGAATCTAATTTTAGAGCGCTCCTCTCAGTATGTCAAGGCCACGGTCATGAATCTAATTTTAGAGCGCTCCTCTCAGTATGTCAAGGCCACGGTCATGAATCTAATTTTAGAGCGCTCCTCTCAGTATGTCAAGACCACGGTCATGAATCTAATTTTAGAGCGCTCCTCTCAGTATGTCAAGGCCACGGTCATGAATCTAATTTTAGAGTGCTCCTCTCAGTATGTCAAGGCCACGGTCATGAATCTAATTTTAGAGTGCTCCTCTCAGTATGTCAAGGCCACGGTCATGAATCTAATTTTAGAGTGCTCCTCTCAGTATGTCAAGGCCACGGTCATGAATCTAATTTTAGAGTGCTCCTCTCAGTATGTCAAGGCCACGGTCATGAATCTAATTTTAGAGTGCTCCTCTCAGTATGTCAAGGCCACGGTCATGAATCTAATTTTAGAGCGCTCCTCTCAGTATGTCAAGGCCACGGTCATGAATCTAATTTTAGAGCGCTCCTCTCAGTATGTCAAGGCCACGGTCATGAATCTAATGTTAGAGCGCTCCTCTCAGTATGCCAAGACCACGGTCATGAATCTAATTTTAGAGCGCTCCTCTCAGTATGGCAAGGCCACGGTCATGAATCTAATTTTAGAGCGCTCCTCTCAGTATGTCAAGGCCACGGTCATGAATCTAATTTTAGAGCGCTCCTCTCAGTATGTCAAGACCACGGTCATGAATCTAATTTTAGAGCGCTCCTCTCAGTATGTCAAGGCCACGGTCATGAATCTAATTTTAGAGCGCTCCTCTCAGTATGTCAAGGCCACGGTCATGAATCTAATTTTAGAGCACTCCTCTCAGTATGTCAAGACCACGGTCATGAATCTAATTTTAGAGCGCTCCTCTCAGTATGTCAAGGCCACGGTCATGAATCTAATTTTAGAGTGCTCCTCTCAGTATGTCAAGGCCACGGTCATGAATCTAATTTTAGAGTGCTCCTCTCAGTATGTCAAGGCCACGGTCATGAATCTAATTTTAGAGTGCTCCTCTCAGTATGTCAAGGCCACGGTCATGAATCTAATTTTAGAGTGCTCCTCTCAGTATGTCAAGGCCACGGTCATGAATCTAATTTTAGAGTGCTCCTCTCAGTATGTCAAGGCCACGGTCATGAATCTAATTTTAGAGTGTTCCTCTCAGTATGTCAAGGCCACGGTCATGAATCTAATTTTAGAGTGCTCCTCTCAGTATGTCAAGGCCACGGTCATGAATCTAATTTTAGAGTGCTCCTCTCAGTATGTCAAGGCCACGGTCATGAATCTAATTTTAGAGTGCTCCTCTCAGTATGTCAAGGCCACGGTCATGAATCTAATTTTAGAGTGCTCCTCTCAGTATGTCAAGGCCACGGTCATGAATCTAATTTTAGAGTGCTCCTCTCAGTATGTCAAGGCCACGGTCATGAATCTAATTTTAGAGTGCTTCTCTCAGTATGTCAAGGCCACGGTCATGAATCTAATTTTAGAGCGCTCCTCTCAGTATGTCAAGGCCACGGTCATGAATCTAATTTTAGAGTGCTCCTCTCAGTATGCCAAGACCACGGTCATGAATCTAATTTTAGAGCGCTCCTCTCAGTATGTCAAGGCCACGGTCATGAATCTAATTTTGGAGCGCTCCTCTCAGTATGTCAAGACCACGGTCATGAATCTAATTTTAGAGCGCTCCTCTCAGTATGTCAAGGCCACGGTCATGAATCTAATTTTAGAGTGCTCCTCTCAGTATGTCAAGGCCACGGTCATGAATCTAATTTTAGAGTGCTCCTCTCAGTATGTCAAGGCCACGGTCATGAATCTAATTTTAGAGTGCTCCTCTCAGTATGTCAAGGCCACGGTTATGAATCTAATTTTAGAGTGCTCCTCTCAGTATGCCAAGGCCACGGTCATGCATCTAATTTTAGAGTGCTCCTCTCAGTATGTCAAGGCCACGGTCATGAATCTAATTTTAGAGTGCTCCTCTCAGTATGTCAAGGCCACGGTCATGAATCTAATTTTAGAGTGCTCCTCTCAGTATGTCAAGGCCATGGTCATGAATCTAATTTTCGAGTGCTCCTCTCAGTATGTCAAGGCCACGGTCATGAATCTAATTTTAGAGTGCTCCTCTCAGTATGTCAAGGCCACGGTCATGAATCTAATTTTAGAGCGCTCCTCTCAGTATGTCAAGGCCACGGTCATGAATCTAATTTTAGAGTGCTCCTCTCAGTATGTCAAGGCCACGGTCATGAATCTAATTTTAGAGTGCTCCTCTCAGTATGTCAAGGCCACGGTCATGAATCTAATTTTAGAGTGCTCCTCTCAGTATGTCAAGGCCACGGTCATGAATATAATTTTAGAGTGCTCCTCTCAGTATGTCAAGGCCACGGTCATGAATCTAATTTTAGAGTCCTCCTCTCAGTATGTCAAGGCCACGGTCATGAATCTAATTTTAGAGCGCTCCTCTCAGTATGTCAAGGCTACGGTCATGAATCTAATTTTAGAGCGCTCCTCTCAGTATGTCAAGACCACGGTCATGAATCTAATTTTAGAGTGCTCCTCTCAGTATGTCAAGGCACGGTCATGAATCTAATTTTAGAGCGCTCCTCTCAGTATGTCAAGGCCACGGTCATGAATCTAATTTTAGAGCGCTCCTCTCAGTATGTCAAGGCCACGGTCATGAATCTAATGTTAGAGCGCTCCTCTCAGTATGCCAAGACCACGGTCATGAATCTAATTTTAGAGCGCTCCTCTCAGTATGGCAAGGCCACGGTCATGAATCTAATTTTAGAGCGCTCCTCTCAGTATGTCAAGGCCACGGTCATGAATCTAATTTTAGAGCGCTCCTCTCAGTATGTCAAGACCACGGTCATGAATCTAATTTTAGAGCGCTCCTCTCAGTATGTCAAGGCCACGGTCATGAATCTAATTTTAGAGCGCTCCTCTCAGTATGTCAAGGCCACGGTCATGAATCTAATTTTAGAGCGCTCCTCTCAGTATGTCAAGACCACGGTCATGAATCTAATTTTAGAGCGCTCCTCTCAGTATGTCAAGGCCACGGTCATGAATCTAATTTTAGAGTGCTCCTCTCAGTATGTCAAGGCCACGGTCATGAATCTAATTTTAGAGTGCTCCTCTCAGTATGTCAAGGCCACGGTCATGAATCTAATTTTAGAGTGCTCCTCTCAGTATGTCAAGGCCACGGTCATGAATCTAATTTTAGAGTGCTCCTCTCAGTATGTCAAGGCCACGGTCATGAATCTAATTTTAGAGTGCTCCTCTCAGTATGTCAAGGCCACGGTCATGAATCTAATTTTAGAGTGTTCCTCTCAGTATGTCAAGGCCACGGTCATGAATCTAATTTTAGAGTGCTCCTCTCAGTATGTCAAGGCCACGGTCATGAATCTAATTTTAGAGTGCTCCTCTCAGTATGTCAAGGCCACGGTCATGAATCTAATTTTAGAGTGCTCCTCTCAGTATGTCAAGGCCACGGTCATGAATCTAATTTTAGAGTGCTCCTCTCAGTATGTCAAGGCCACGGTCATGAATCTAATTTTAGAGTGCTCCTCTCAGTATGTCAAGGCCACGGTCATGAATCTAATTTTAGAGTGCTTCTCTCAGTATGTCAAGGCCACGGTCATGAATCTAATTTTAGAGCGCTCCTCTCAGTATGTCAAGGCCACGGTCATGAATCTAATTTTAGAGTGCTCCTCTCAGTATGCCAAGACCACGGTCATGAATCTAATTTTAGAGCGCTCCTCTCAGTATGTCAAGGCCACGGTCATGAGTCTAATTTTGGAGCGCTCCTCTCAGTATGTCAAGACCACGGTCATGAATCTAATTTTAGAGCGCTCCTCTCAGCATGTCAAGGCCACGGTCATGAATCTAATTTTAGAGTGCTCCTCTCAGTATGTCAAGGCCACGGTCATGAATCTAATTTTAGAGTGCTCCTCTCAGTATGTCAAGGTCACGGTCATGAATCTAATTTTAGAGTGCTCCTCTCAGTATGTCAAGGCCACGGTTATGAATCTAATTTTAGAGTGCTCCTCTCAGTATGCCAAGGCCACGGTCATGCATCTAATTTTAGAGTGCTCCTCTCAGTATGTCAAGGCCACGGTCATGAATCTAATTTTAGAGTGCTCCTCTCAGTATGTCAAGGCCACGGTCATGAATCTAATTTTAGAGTGCTCCTCTCAGTATGTCAAGGCCATGGTCATGAATCTAATTTTAGAGTGCTCCTCTCAGTATGTCAAGGCCACGGTCATGAATCTAATTTTAGAGTGCTCCTCTCAGTATGTCAAGGCCACGGTCATGAATCTAATTTTAGAGCGCTCCTCTCAGTATGTCAAGGCCACGGTCATGAATCTAATTTTAGAGTGCTCCTCTCAGTATGTCAAGGCCACGGTCATGAATCTAATTTTAGAGTGCTCCTCTCAGTATGTCAAGGCCACGGTCATGAATCTAATTTTAGAGTGCTCCTCTCAGTATGTCAAGGCCACGGTCATGAATATAATTTTAGAGTGCTCCTCTCAGTATGTCAAGGCCACGGTCATGAATCTAATTTTAGAGTGCTCCTCTCAGTATGTCAAGGCCACGGTCATGAATCTAATTTTAGAGCGCTCCTCTCAGTATGTCAAGGCTACGGTCATGAATCTAATTTTAGAGCGCTCCTCTCAGTATGTCAAGACCACGGTCATGAATCTAATTTTAGAGCGCTCCTCTCAGTATGTCAAGGCCACGGTCATGAATCTAATTTTAGAGTGCTCCTCTCAGTATGTCAAGGCCACGGTCATGAATCTAATTTTAGAGTGTTCCTCTCAGTATGTCAAGGCCACGGTCATGAATCTAATTTTAGAGTGCTCCTCTCAGTATGTCAAGGCCACGGTCATGAATCTAATTTTAGAGTGCTCCTCTCAGTATGTCAAGGCCACGGTCATGAATCTAATTTTAGAGCGCTCCTCTCAGTATGTCAAGGCCACGGTCATGAATCTAATTTTAGAGTGCTCCTCTCAGTATGTCAAGGCCACGGTCATGAATCTAATTTTAGAGTGCTACTCTCAGTATGTCAAGGCCACGGTCATGAATCTAATTTTAGAGCGCTCCTCTCAGTATGTCAAGGCCACGGTCATGAATCTAATTTTAGAGTGCTCCTCTCAGTATGTCAAGGCCACGGTCATGAATCTAATTTTAGAGTGCTCCTCTCAGTATGTCAAGGCCACGGTCATGAATCTAATTTTAGAGTGCTCCTCTCAGTATGTCAAGGCCACGGTCATGAATCTAATTTTAGAGTGCTCCTCTCAGTATGTCAAGGCCACGGTCATGAATCTAATTTTAGAGTGCTCCTCTCAGTATGTCAAGGCCACGGTCATGAATCTAATTTTAGAGTGCTCCTCTCAGTATGTCAAGGCCACGGTCATGAATCTAATTTTAGAGTGCTCCTCTCAGTATGTCAAGGCCACGGTCATGAATCTAATTTTAGAGTGCTCCTCTCAGTATGTCAAGGCCACGGTCATGAATCTAATTTTAGAGTGCTCCTCTCAGTATGTCAAGGCCACGGTCATGAATCTAATTTTAGAGTGCTCCTCTCAGTATGCCAAGACCACGGTCATGAATCTAATTTTAGAGCGCTCCTCTCAGTATGTCAAGGCCACGGTCATGAATCTAATTTTAGAGTGCTCCTCTCAGTATGTCAAGGCCACGGTCATGAATCTAATTTTAGAGTGCTCCTCTCAGTATGTCAAGGCCACGGTCATGAATCTAATTTTAGAGTGCTCCTCTCAGTATGTCAAGGCCACGGTCATGAATCTGATTTTAGAGTGCTCCTCTCAGTATGTCAAGGCCACGGTCATGAATCTAATTTTAGAGTGCTCCTCTCAGTATGTCAGGCCACGGTCATGAATCTAATTTTAGAGTGCTCCTCTCAGTATGCCAAGACCACGGTCATGAATCTAATTTTAGAGCGCTCCTCTCAGTATGTCAAGGCCACGGTCATGAATCTAATTTTAGAGCGCTTCTCTCAGCATGCCATAAGGCCACGGTCATGAATCTAATTTTAGAGCGCTCCTCTCAGCATGCTATAAAGCTCCGGTCATGAACCTAATTTTAGAGTGCACCTCCCAGTATGCCTAAGGCCACGGTCATGAATCTAATTGTAGAGCGCTCCTCCCAGTATGACATAAGCCCACCAAATGATACTGGCCCCCCACAAGCAGGCCATGGTCACACAAATTCCAAACCCTAATCTAATTTAGAGCACTCCCCCCAGTATATGTCATAAATTAGATGTGGGTAATTTTAGAGCGCTCTATTAGTGCTTTGAATTTATATTTCTCCCCCACTATGCCAAGGACACGGTCATGTATCTAATTTTAGAGCGCTCTATTATTGCTCTAAATTTACCCCCCCTCTATGCCATAAGGCCACGGTCATGAATCTAATTTTAGAGCGCTCATCCCAGTATATGCCATAAGCTATATTTCTCCCCCACTATATGCCATCAATGTCAGTCTCCTGCTATGACCCAAACTCTAAATGTATATTTCTCCCCTGCTTCTGCAGTTTAAAATGGCTGCAGAATGAATGTCACAAAAGTGCAATATATGCAGGAAATCGGGCCCACTAAATACGAATATCATTCCATTCTTAACAAATTCCACGCTTTCACAATTTACTTGAAAACTATAGAGGTCCGATCTGGATGGCAATGGTACATAAGCATGTCTGCCATCATACTGATTCAGAGAATGTATGGGTTTTGGGTCCACCACCAAGGGTTTTCCAGTCCATCGCGTACTAACGGTTTGAATTTTCTCTTTATATAGGAGATATACCTTTGACAGATGCAAATTTCAGGGGGGAGAAGTTGTATGTTGTTCTTGGAATATGTGATTCATTGCAAAAGGCGACAGCAGCACCAGACGTGCACGCTGGCTAAGGTATCGACCAGGGTAGGAAGAAGGTCAGGCAGGATGTTTTCCTGGTTGGACTAAGTGTATATTTTTACGGGGTTGAACAGGGTTGCAGATTTTACAGGGTTGTTGATTTGTGTGATTGCTTGTGGTGCTACAGTTTTGAATTTTATTTTGTAAAAGTACACCACTGCCAGATTGACTGCAAGACATTAGAAACTGTCTGGTCAGTTTACAATACGGCCAGTTAGCAATACATACCAGCTCGCAATACAAACTCAAACATTCACTATTCGTTATATACTGAGTATCGGTGGTTGTCATGCATGCGTATTTAAACCGATGGCTATGATGCGTTTTTAAATCTTCAATTCATATATTCGCTGCACTATCATGCACTATAACTGCACTATAAACACTATCATGAATGGTATATGAAGCCAGTCTTGGTCCGTTTAAGACTTCCAAATTAGTCACCGTTTAACGAGCGCAAACCATTACATTCTTACATTCAAGCTCAGGCATGTTTCCTTCACGCACACTTCATCAACAGTCGTACATCTATCTGCCCTTGTGAGGCCAACACGCTATCGACAATGCCACCGATATGTGTGAGTACGTGTCCCCAGCCGAGTGAAGTCGACCTGTGCCCGGGTGTCGTTCTGGGAACGTGTGCGAAGTCTCGTCTCCGGGACGTGTGTGGGCGCTGACTTCTCGCTTGTCCGGCTCAGCTGCACTATTTACGAGTTCGGGTTGTCACTTAACGCCTGCATATATCTGGCCAGTATACCACCCAGAGACGTACGCTCGGCTATAACTGCAGCTGACGGATGGGCCCCAGAGACCTGTAAAACATCTCACCTTAATTATGCTTATCGGCCGAGACAGACGGCCGGCCTGAAAGGTGAATAGCAGCTCCAGTGCTGCCCTGGCCTGCCCAGTGCGCTGCACAGCAAAAATCCCACGGCGAAATAGCGGTCTTTTGATTCTGGCCGTCGCGAATATGGCCCAAGGACAATGGTGGAAATGAAATTGTCGTGCAATAAAACACGGCTACGAAGGCATATACCGCTTTCAGAAGACGTTTCAAGCGCTGCCTCAGCTAGGAAACGGCACTCCACTGCATATTTGAAGTTCGCCGATGCATAGTTGGAAGTCTGGAAGTCTTGGCGCACTGTTAAAGCGTTACTTTATTCATGAATACATAATAAATGTTACAAGTATGCATTAGCAAGTGAGAAATTCTTGATAAAATTCACATAGAAAAAGCAAGTCTCATGTTATATCCGTGCTTGAAGTTTGGAATAGTTTCTTACGAGAAAAATGATATTACGTTTAAGCGTAGGCGTTGGTGCTACCCCGGCTACCTCTGCCAAAATTGGATGAGACTCTTACATCGTGCTATAACACAGTATGCTCACTCAACTCAGCAGAGCATGGTCGGTTTGGTAGTATATTTGCCAAAATCCCATTTTATGAAAAGCGTTGAAATAAATTGTGGCGTCAATGTCAAATCATAATATAATACCAATATTTGAATGTTGACGGAAGTTTGACACTCATGCTTGAGCAAACAAGCCGAAAACAAATGAGCAGAACTCCGACTCCTATTATGTTTGCCTGGCATTTATCGTTGCACAAAGTAATAATTACAGAGATAAATAGAAACTGTACTTGCAGCACCATTTCGCAATTATTCCCTTCTGAAGACATGCTTGTAGAACTATCTTAGATGTGAAAGGAGGAAGGAGAAAAACAACCCTACTTTATGTTAATATTTTGTTTTTGCTGCAAGAACTAGCAGACACAAATGAGTTCCAAGCTATCCACAGTACAAAACAAATGCAAACGAATGTATCAAATGTAAATGTAAATGAGCTTCATTTAACCAGTGTAATTTTGGGCGGGTTGTCAACCATAGTAAATTAGGCTGGCTGGGTTCGTCGTGTCTAATTTCGTAGCTACGTGTTCGGCAAAATGATGCGAGATGGACTTGCCTCGATATCTCTGCCTCATGTGCCATCTGAGCACGAGACATATATTGATGGAGGCTGGCGGTAGGATTGCCTGGAGCTTCACATATTTTGCGCGGGACTGTCCCTGCTGCTAGCGTTAGGTATCGCTTCTCATCGCACATGACCTGGCCACACTCACCCACCTGACCTGACCTCACCCACCACCCTTATCTGTCGATACCCACCCACCTGACCTGTCCACACCCACCCACCTTACCTGTCCTCACCCACCCACCTGACCTGTCCACACCCACCCACCTGACCTGACCTCACCTACCCACCTGACCTGACCTCACCCACTCACCTGACCTGACCACACCCACCCACCTGACCTGACCTCACCCACCCACCTGACCTGACCTGACCTCACCCACCCACCCACCTCATCTGTCCACACCCACCCACCTGACCTGACCTCATACACACACACACACCTTATCTGTCCACACTCACCCACCCTACCTGTCCACACCCACCCACCTGACCTGACCTCACCCACCCACCTGACCTGATCTCACCCACCCACCTTACCTGTCCACACCCACCCACCTGACCTGACCTCACCCACCCACCCACCTGACCTGTCCACACCCACACACCTCAGCTGTCCACACCCACCCACCTGACCTGACCTCACACACCCACCTGACCTGACCTCACCCACCCACCTGATCTGACCTCACACACACACACACCTGACCTGACCTCACCCACCCACCTGACCTGACCTCACCCACCCACCTGACCTGTCCACACCCACCCACCTGACCTGACCTCACCCACCCACCTGACCTGACCTCACCCACCCACCTGACCTGTCGACACCCACCCACCTGACCTAACCTCACCCACCCACCTGACCTGTCCACACCCACCCACCTGACCTGACCTCACCCACCCACCTGACCTGACCTCACCCACTCACCTGACCTGACCTCACACACCCACCTGACCTGTCCACACCCACCCACCTGACCTGACCTCACACACCCACCTGACCTGTCCACACCCACCCACCTGACCTAACCTCACCCACCCACCTGACCTGTCCACACCCACCCACCTGATCTGACCTCACCCACCCACCTGACCTGACCTCACCCAACCACCTGACCTGTCCACACCCACCCACCTGACCTAACTTCACCTACCCACCTGACCTGACCTCACCCGCCCACCTGACCTGACCTCACACACCCACCTGACCTGTCCACACCCACCCACCTGACCTGACCTCACCCACCCACCTGACCTGTCCACACCCAACCACCTGACCTGACCTCACCCACCCACCTGACCTGTCCACACCCAACCACCTGACCTGACCTCACCCACCCACCTGACCTGTCCACACCCACCCACCTGACCTGACCTCACACCCACCCACCTGACCTGACCTCACCCACCACCTGACCTGACTTCACCCACCCACCTGACCTGACCTGACCTGACCTCACCCACCTACCTGACCTGACCTGACCTCACCCACCCACCTGACCTGACCTCACCCACCCACCTGGCTTGTCCACACCCACCCACCTGACCTGACCTCACCCACCCACCTGACCTGACCTCACCCACCCACCTGACCTGTCCACACCCACCCCCCTGACCTGACCTCACTCACCCACCTGCCCTGTCCACACCCACCCACCTGACCTGACCTCACTCACCCACCTGACCTGTCCACACCACCCACCTGACTTGACCTCACCCCCCACCTAACCTGTCCACACCCACCCACCTGACCTGACCTCACACAAGCCCACCTGACCTGACCTCACCCACCCACCTGACCTGACCTCACCCACCTACCTGACCTGACCTCACCCACCCACCTGACCTGACCTCACCCACCCACCTGGCCTGTCCACACCCACCCACCTGACCTGACCTCACCCACACACCTGACCTGTCCACACCCACCCACCTGACCTGACCTCACCCACCCACCTGACCTGTCCACACCGACCCACCTGATCTGACCTCACACCCACCCACCTGACCTGACCTCACCCACCACCTGACCTGACCTCACCCACCCACCTGACCTGACCTCACCCACCTACCTGACCTGACCTCACCCATCCACCTGACCTGACCTCACCCACCCACCTGACCTGTCCACACCCACCCACCTGACCTGACCTCACCCACCCACCTGACCTGTCCACACCCACCCACCTGGCCTGACTTCACCCACCCACCTGACCTGACCTCACCCGCCCACCTGACCTGACCTCACCCGCCCACCTGACCTGTCCACACCAACCCACTTGACCTGACCTCACCCACCCACCTAATCTGTCCACACCCACCCACCTGACCTGACCTGACCTGACACCCACCCGCCTGACCTGACCTCACCCACCCACCTGGCTTGTCCACACCCACCCACCTGACCTGACCTCACCCACCCACCTGACCTGACCTCACCCACCCACCTGACCTGTTCACACCCACCCCCCTGACCTGACCTCACTCACCCACCTGACCTGTCCACACCCACCCACCTGACCTGACCTCACTCACCCACCTGACCTGTCCACACCACCCACCTGACCTGACCTCACCCACCCACCTGACCTGACCTCACCCACCTACCTGACCTGACCTCACCCACCCACCTGACCTGACCTCACCCACCCACCTGGCCTGTCCACACCCACCCACCTGACCTGACCTCACCCACACACCTGACCTGTCCACACCCACCCACCTGACCTGACCTCACCCACCCACCTGACTTGTCCACACCGACCCACCTGATCTGACCTCACACCCACCCACCTGACCTGACCTCACCCACCACCTGACCTGACCTCACCCACCCACCTGACCTGACCTCACCCACCTACCTGACCTGACCTCACCCACACACCTGACCTGACCTCACCCACCCACCTGACCTGTCCACACCCACCCACCTGACCTGACCTCACCCACCCACCTGACCTGTCCACACCCACCCACCTGACCTGACTTCACCCACCCACCTGACCTGACCTCACCCGCCCAACTGACCTGACCTCACCCGCCCACCTGACCTGACCTCACACGCCCACCTGACCTGACCTCACCCGCCCACCTGACCTGTCCACGCCCACCCATCTGACCTGACCTCACCCACCCACCTTATCTGTCCACACCCACCCACCTGACCTGACCTGACACCCACCCACCTGATCTGACCTCACCCACCCACCTGACCTGACCTCACCCACCCACCTCATCTGTCCACACCCACACACCTGACTTGACCTCACCCACCCACCTGCCCTGACCTCACCCACCCACTTGACCTGACCACACCCACCCACCTGACCTGACCTCACCCACCCACCTGACCTGACCTCACCCACCCACCTGACCTGACCTCACCCACCCACCTGACCTGACCTCACCTGCCCACCTTATCTGTCCACACCCACCCACCTGACCTGTCCACACCCACCCACTTGACCTGACCTCACCCACCCACCTGCCCTGACCTCACCTACCCACCTGACCTGTCCACACCCACACACCTGACCTGACCTCACCCACCCACCTGACCTGACCTGACCCACACACCTTATCTGCCCACACCCACCCACCTGACCTGACCTCACACCCACCCACCTGATCTAACCTCACACACCCACCTGCCCTGACCCCCACCCACCTGACCTGTCCACACCCACCCACCTGACCTGACCTCACACCCACCCACCTGACCTGACCTCCTGACCTCACCCACCACCCTGACCTGACTTCACCCACCCACCTGACCTGACCTGACCTGACCTCACCCACCTACCTGACCTGACCTGACCTCACCCACCCACCTGACCTGACCTCACCCACCCACCTGGCTTGTCCACACCCACCCACCTGACCTGACCTCACCCACCCACCTGACCTGACCTCACCCACCCACCTGACCTGTCCACACCCACCCCCCCCTGACCTGACCTCACTCACCCACCTGCCCTGTCCACACCCACCCACCTGACCTGACCTCACTCACCCACCTGACCTGTCCACACCCACCCACCTGACTTGACCTCACCCCCCACCTAACCTGTCCACACCCACCCACCCTGACCTGACCTCACACAAGCCCACCTGACCTGACCCTCACCCACCCACCTGACCTGACCTCACCCACCTACCTGACCTGACCTCACCCACCCACCTGACCTGACCTCACCCACCCGCCTGGCCTGTCCACACCCACCCACCTGACCTGACCTCACCCACACACCTGACCTGTCCACACCCACCCACCTGACCTGACCTCACCCACCCACCTGACCTGTCCACACCGGACCCACCTGATCTGACCTCACACCCACACACCTGACCTGACCTCACCCACCACCCTGACCTGACCTCACCCACCCACCTGACCTGACCTCACCCACCTACCTGATCTGACCTCACCCACCCACCTGACCTGACCTCACCCACCCACCTGACCTGTCCACACCCACCCACCTGACCTGACCTCACCCACCCACCTGACCTGTCCACACCCACCCACCTGGCCTGACTTCACCCACCCACCTGACCTGACCTCACCCGCCCACCTGACCTGACCTCACCCGCCCACCTGACCTGACCTCACACGCCCACCTGACCTGACCTCACCCGCCCACCTGACCTGTCCACACCAACCCACTTGACCTGACCTCACCCACCCACCTAATCTGTCCACACCCACCCCACCTGACCTGACCTGACACCCACCCACCTGACCTGACCTCCCCACCCACCTGGCTTGTCCACACCCACCCACCTGACCTGACCTCACCCACCCACCTGACCTGACCTCACCCACCCACCTGACCTGTTCACACCCTACCCCACCTGACCTGACCTCACTCACCCACTGACCTGTCCAAACCCACCCACCTGACCTGACCTCACTCACCCCACCTGACCTGTCCACACCACCCACCTGACCTGACCTCACCCACCCCACCTGACCTGACCTCACCCACCTACCTGACCTGACCTCACCCACCCACCTGACCTGACCTCACCCACCCACCTGGCCTGTCCACACCCACCCACCTGACCTGACCTCACCCACACACCTGACCTGTCCACACCCCACCCACCTGACCTGACCTCACCCACCTACCTGACTTGTCCACACCGACCCACCTGATCTGACCTCACACCCACCCACCTGACCTGACCTGACCTCACCCACCACCTGACCTGACCTCACCCACCCACCTGACCTGACCTCACCCACCTACCTGACCTGACCTCACCCACACACCTGACCTGACCTCACCCACCCACCTGACCTGTCCACACCCACCCACCTGACCTGTCCTCCACCCACCCCACCTGACCTGTCCACACCCACCCACCTGACCTGACTTCCACCCACCCACCTGACCTGACCTCACCCGCCCAACTGACCTGACCTCACCCCGCCCACCTGGCCCTGACCTCACACGCCCACCTGGCCTGACCTCACCCGCCCCCACCTGACCTGTCCACACCCACCCACCTGACCTGACCTCACCCACCCACCTCATCTGTCCACACACCCACCCACCTGACCTGACCTGACACACCCACCCACCTGATCTGACCTCACCCACCCACCTGACCTGACCTCACCCACCCACCACATCTGTCCACACCCACACACCTGACTTGACCTCACCCCACCCACCTGCCCCTGACCTCACCCACCCACTTGACCTGACCACACCCAACCACCTGACCTGACCTCACCCACCCACCTGACCTGACCTCACCCACCCCACCTGACCTGACCTCACCCACCCACCTGACCTGACCTCGACCTGCCCACCTTATCTGTCCACACCCACCCACCTGACCAGTCCACACCCACCCACTTGACCTGACCTCACCCCACCCACCTGCCCTGACCTCACCTACCCACCTGACCTGTCCACACCCACACACCTGACCTGACCTCACCCCACCCACCTGACCTGACCTGACCCACACACCTTATCTGCCCACACCCACCCACCTGACCTGACCTCACACCCACCCACCTGATCTAACCTCACACACCCACCTGCCCTGACCCCCACCCACCTGACCTGTCCACACCCACCCACATGACCTGACCTGACTTCACACCCACCCACCTGACCTGACCTGACTTCACCCACCCACCTGACCTGACCTCACCCACACACCTTATCTGCCCACACCCACCCACCTGACCTGACCTCACACCCACCCACCTGATCTGACCTCACCCACCCACCTGACCTGACCTCACCCACCCACCTAACCTGACC
>JAXIVJ010011123.1:0-35000 GCA_036785665.1 Chirona hameri
ATGTCAGTCAAAAATGATGATATTGTTTTGAAATTGGGTTTTGGAATTGCCCATATGTGGTTCACTAATATATATTCCGGATTTTTAATATCTTTGAAAAGTTTGATTTTGTGAGCATTAAAAAAAATGGGGTAAAAAACCTTCGCGTTTTGTTTTTGTTATTGCATTTTGCTCAAAATATGGCCTTTGTACGGTCTGTTAAAATTTAGCTGTTTTTGTTGTTGTCAAACTCGTGTGTCGTACGTTACTAAATGCGCTATATCTCGAACAACATTCGACGAAATTGCTTTATTTTTGTACAGCAAACGTAAACTTGATGTGGGAGAAGGTACTCAAAGTTTCACGTTGATAAGCTTTATTGGTGTTTGATCTATTGCTAAAGTTCGTCAGGGGTCGCCCCCCCCCCTCCCCCAGTCAATGGCGGGTTAAAGCGAAGTACTTGTACTTGTATGTCCCTATGGTGCATCATACGGTGCCCGCTTAGCGGCGTATGACCGCTTTCCACTATGGCGCCTCTGTATTAGCGTGGCTTGTCAACTAATTAATGCATCACAGTTGACAGGGAGCAGTGACCATCTAATTTTGAGGTTGCTTTCAATGTGCAACCAGTTAGTTCAGTTGGTGGAACGCCGCGCTGGAAACTTGCAACCCATCAGCTTCAAGTTGGCTTCGAGTCGCTTCAGCGCTCGATATTTGCTATATCGGTCGGAATGGCGGCTGCGGTCGGTGGCAGCGGCCGTATACATAGTAGATGACGTCACTGGAGCTTCACGGACCGTGCTCTAACATAAGAGCACGTTGAACTCTCGCCACTAAATTGTGCCAGTGAACTGGAGTTGCGTAATCGGACGGTAGTGGCAGGGTCCACGCAACAAGCTTTGCTCATCGAGAGGCTCTGATCCCAGAAAACCATTCATTCAAAAGTTGGCCTAAGTTTATGAAAAAATGTTAGCATGTTGATAGTACTTAATTGCGAATTAAAATCGGTGTGTGGGACCCATTCACACATATTGTTCACGTGGCTGTGGTCATGCTGTAACACACTTTCTGAATGCCTACGTGCGTGCGTGCGTGCGTGCGTGCGTGCGTGCGTGCGTGCGTGCGTGCGTGCGTGCGTGCGTGCGTGCGTGCGTGCGTGCGTGCGTGCGTGCGTGCGTGCGTGCGTGCGTGCGTGCGTGCGGGCGGGCGGGCGGGCGGGCGGGCGGGCGGACGTACGGGCGTGCGTGCGTGCGTGCGTGCGTGCGTGCGTGCGTGCGTGCGTGCGTGCGTGCGTGCGTGCGTGCGTGCGTGCGTGCGTGCGTGCGTGCGTGCGTGCGTGCGTGAGTGCGTGCGTGTACGTAACGTGTGTTGCTTGAGACTGGGATACTTTTTCTCGAAATATTGTATCATCCTTGTTTGGATACTTTGTTTGAGAATTGAGGTATGGTGTATTGGAGTGCGAATGCATCATGTTCGCGATTTTTTTTTTACCACGCCATGCACGATGGCTACCATTGTGTGAGTCGAGCATGCTCGCAACCGCTTCCACTTGATTGTGCTACTAGCAGCAGACTGTATCGACTGTTTCCTGTGACTCTTATGAATTAACGGATGGATTGTAACCTCATGGATGAATCTGAATATCGTGCTTATCGTCTTGGATCAAATTTGCGCTTTGCTTGCATGCACAAACTAAGCAATATAATCCCGGGCAACATGGGCGTATTTCTCATCACAAACTGAACAAAATGACACCCGTACGACCGTCAAAAAGTCCGCCCCAGAGGGGTGTTTGCAACACCTCCTTAGGGTTTCGAACACTAAAAAACGGCGTAAAAAAAGAGTCAGACTCTACAAAATGGTGTCTGACACCTTCTCAACGGGAGTCCTGACTCCTTCAAGAGAGTCGTGATTCTCTTGAAGGTCCCAGAAAACACCATTTTGTAGAGTCTGACTCTGTTTTACACCGTTTTTTAGTGTTCGATACCCTAAAGAGGTGTTGCAAAACACCCCTCTGGGGCGGACATTTTGACGGTGTGCCAATCCACGTGCGGGTGTCATTTTTTCTGCAGTGTGTACCTCAGTCTGATCGTTCCTTGACTGCGGTTTCACATTTGTATTCTTAAGGAGATGTTTGGATACAGTGAAAAAATGCAGGGCGAGCCTGAATTGGTACCGAACACCACCTTGCAAAGCCAGCCGGGGCTCGGGGTACAGCTGGTATAGTTGGCCTGCAGGCAGTCATGGTCCGGCGTTTAATGCACGCGAACCGAGCTGATGAACAGGTCACATCCGCCACCGAACCCCACTGAGATGGGGTTAATGGTGCAGTGGTCCGTTTGTCGGAGTGATAGAGGTCGAGGCGCGTTTGTTGCTGGTGGGATCAGATGAAATTACAGGCTGGAGATAGGGTGCACCATGCGAGATAACGTTTCGTGGTTAGCCCATGCTGCGTGACTCCCAATCACTGATGCGGATTGGGATGGGCTGATGTGCCTTATTTGGTCACGATTTGCGGTTAAGGACATTTCTGGTAGATTCAAATGATAGCTGTATTATGATGCTATTTGACGGCATGCTCCGCATAAATCGATTGTCAGATAATTATTATGCACCGAGAATGTAATGGACCATACATTTGATTGAATTTAGGAGGAAGTGAATGGGATTATTTTTTTCTCTCCAACTATAGCATACATTTATTAAGATGTCTTGCCTTCCATTTGATGTCACGGGTGATATGTCGTTGAATTTGTATGATCTGCCTTTCCTTCCAGAATATGGAGATTATGCCGCGGTGCATGCCGCGGTACTTATACCTGGGCCCGAATTGTACCATACCAGGTTAGGTGGGCGCCACTTGAAACGTTTTTACCACCCCTATTTGTATGATCTGCCTTTCCTTCCAGAATATGGAGATTATGTCCATGCCAATGCACGGAAAGATATTAGCCTCAAAACTTAACTGGCACCATAAACGCCTTCAACACATCTGAGACGCAATACCAATAGGCAACAGAAACATAGCTAATCGGCATAAGTGGCGTGGCTCGTCCTTATTAAATGTAAACAGTTCGGATGGGTTCAAGCTTAACCTATTCCCTGCGGGGGGCAGATTCTGCCCCCCCCCCCCCGGTGGTTTTTCACTTGCCGCTTCTAAATAAACCGTTAGGCCTAGTGTCTTGAAACTTTGTGACTTTTCCTAACTTTGAATGGCGCGTGTTGTGTCAACATTTTGAAAAAATCAGGCCAGCAGAGGCGGTGCCAGGCTCCTGTTTTGGGGAGGGTGTTACGAATGCGGTTGTGCGGCGCACACTTTCTTTGTAGTTTTCGGTGCAATAAATGCGTCAGAAACATTTGCAATGCAATATGCATCATGCATACTGGGATTGTACATATTTTGGGGGCAGAGGCGCACTCAGGTGCAAACAAAATGGGAGGCGATACCATACCTCAAATTAGGTCCAACTTCAAATTAGTAAGGTGATAAAAGCGTTACTCGCATGGTGCCCCCACGTTGTTTTCCTGGATCTGCCTATGCGTAATATATTAAATGTAACAAATTACAGCAAGTAATGCCCACATGTGACGTTCATGTCGTCCCAAACAATCACGAACAGCACAAATTTGTTATCAGAAAATGCCCCCCCCCCATTTTACATCCCCTGAATACGCCTATTATTTTTGATTTTGGTATTTATCTTTTGGTATATTAAAGATCAGTACATTTTAAGCTTAAAAAACGTTTGGAGCATGCAAATCGGCCAAGCCACATGGCGGCAATGACCTTTAAAAAACAAACAAAATGTTCGTTTTTGTTTGCCCCCTGCCCCCCCCCCCCCCATTTGTTAACAAAAAATAAATGTCGGGCCCCTAAAAAAAATATCTTGTCATGATTAATCGAATGGCGTTTTCACCATCGAAATCGACCGAGCGGTTCTCGAGATCTCTGGGGGGGGGGGGGGGGGGGCAGAATCTGACACCCCCCGCAGGTTAACGTAATTTTGGCCGCCCGCAGGGAATAGGATGAAGTGCTTGCGCCAATTAAGCCACAATATACAAGTAATTAAAGCACAAATGTATAATAGGTGCAGTTGCCAGTTTAGGTTACATGTTCATGACAATGTCAGATACCTACCAAAATGTAAATATTACACGATGTTTTATATTGGTAATAATTTTGATGCAATGCCTAGTCAGTGTCAGTGACCGCTGTTAACTTGCATGGCTTTTCAGTTATAGCAACAGCATACAACAGAACATTATTCGTCTGTACTCTGTAATGAATGCATGCATTTCTGTTTTATATGACCGTGTTTCTGTTTAACTGTGTACCGCCGCTGCGTCATATTGCTCGTATCGCTATAAGATCCGTACTGGTCTCCTGCTGACGATCTGCCGAGCATGTCGAGCGACTGGTTAGCTATATTGTGATCCTGCTTGGCTATCAAACGTCCGGCAGCTAAGCATTGCTTGGTCGCTATCTATCGAGCTGGCTGCAGAACACCTGTGTATCGCCAGCGGCGCCGTGCGGTCGGCCCGTGACTGTTTCATCCCGCAACAGACCGCTGGTTTTCAGGCACCTGCGCACCCAGCCGCCGTCGCCGCGCTCCCTGAAGAACCGCTTCATCAGACACTCGGTGTACGCGTGGGGCGTGCCGCTGCTGATGACGCTGCTGCTCGCCTTCCTCAACTACGCCTCCTACGAGACCATCCCCAAGGGCGCCATCCTGCGACCTGAGCTCGGCGAGCGCAAATGCTTCCTGTCCGGTGAGTGACGGTTCTCGAGTGACGGACGGAGCAGCGTCCATAGATCGCCAGCTGAGTTTGTACGTTATAGTTTGCTGGATCATAAACTTATACTGATTCGTAAGTGTAAGTTCCTTGATGGACATTATAGCTATTGATGAGTCGTCGGACGTACATATTGATCATGTAAGCAGGACTTTCGTTTTCCAATTCAGCTTCTACAGTTGCGTGATAGACGCTGGGGTCTTAACACGCGCAGTGGAGAGGGTATGCCACAACACGCAGTAGAGAGGGTGACACTTTAGTGCCCCCCCCCCTAAGATCGCCAAAAGTATGAGAGCTAGACTGATGCAACTTACAGAGTAGGTAGGTGATATGATTATCTACATTTTGTCAAGTTTTCTTGACTTTCGGTCAATATCTTCAAGGTCAAACGAGGTCACGAAGGTCAAATCTGGCCAAATGTCACAATTTTTGGAATTTGACCTCCTTGACGTCACAGGTCACCAGCAATGTGTCCAAAGTTGTTTCCGGGGATGAGCATTGACATTGTCTACCGAATGGCGTTTGAATCATCCCGATCCGACGGTTGGTTCCGAAGATATCGATTTGCCGACCGCGATTCTGGCCGCCATCTTGGACTAAAAATCCATATAACTCAAAAATGTCTCGACCGATTTTGATTTTTGTTACGTCAAACGATCCGCTATTGAATTGGCGTTAATGTCACGCAACAAACACTGCCCTGCTCCGCTTCGTGTTCGAAATATTAACGAAAAACTTGTGGGGGGGGGGGGGGGGGGGGGCACAAAAGTGCCCCCACCCTCCACTGCGCGTGTTAACGAAATTGGAATCCTGTTCGCGAATGGTGATTAGTCGGAAAAAGGCGTCTTTGAGGTATGCTTCAATTTGTATGTATACTGTATAGGGAGTAATACAATCATATTCTGCCTAATGCTGTAGGAAACGAGGGAGTCAAAAACACGCATGCGAGTGCATTACGTTTTGCATACATACCTATCTACACATTGTGGCGGTGAAAGAAATATCACGAGATATAACCTAACAGCTTTGTTGAAGGAGCTTGTTTCTTGCCTCTTTAATATTGTATAGCCCTCAGTCTCCGTAACCCCCACCACAGGGCTGTCATTGAAGGGGGACGCAGGGGGACGTGCGTCCCCCTACTTATAAAACTGAAGGTTTTCAGATAACTATGGGGACGCATTGTGGGGACGCACCTGAAACGGCCTTCCTTCTCCATGGCTGTGTCCTTTCGCTGTTGCTTTCAAATCTAAGTGTCTTGCATGTGAGTATGTTCGAGGGTGTGACAGTGTGTTCCTCCCGTGGCGTATATATTTGTAAGTGATGGTCCACAAAAATGACAGCGAAGAAAACAGTGGAACCACTGCTGCCAGTTTCAGAAGTTTTCCTTGAAATCTTGAGGTTTCAAAGTGACGTTTCAGGGAAGATTTTCACAAGACCTCTGAATTTTCAATCAGGGTCTTTTTTTCAAATAATTTTCTGAAATTGAGATTTGCATGTAAAAAAAATGATTTCTAGAGGAGAATGATGTGTAACGTCTGGCAGTGCAGTGAGTGGAAAATAATATCTGTTCTTTACGGTTGGTGATCACTGATTACTCATAAGCACCCAAAGTAATTTGGCTCCGTCATTTCCGCTTAAGATGTATCCAAAACCTGGGAGACAGCGGAGAGGTCAGCACGCGTCGCTTCAGTCGCAATGGCACAGACCGCAACATTTCAGGTTCCAAATCGAAAGTAGCCGAAATCGGTATTTATAGACAGAAGCAGAAAATGGAAAATCAATAGCCTTTTGCTCATTTGTAATAATGAAATAAAATATATAAACACTTTATATTCGGCTTCTCGTCATATCAGAGTGAAATTTATACTTTATGCCGCGAAGCTAAACAAAGTGATTTTTAAGTATTACAATGAACAAAAAGCTACTGATTTTCTATTTTCTGCCCATAGTTACGAATTACGATCATGTTCATGTAAAACGCGATCAAAACAATTTAAATCGGTATTATCGCTACGCAGCGGCACGAGCTACCCCAGTGTAATGGCACAGATACATATATCCTTAGATTGCCTTCACTGGCAGATCCGAGGGGGCATCAGGGGAGAATCCCCCTACAAGAATCTGAGGGGGGGGGGGGGAATTCAATACAAGTATGCCCCCCCCCCCCTCCGTGCGTTCCCTGCGCTGAACGTGAAAAACAATGATCTTAGGAGAAAACCTCATGAGAACGGAAGTTTTTTCTTCTCTAGAGTGAATGAATATGAGGTTTGTATGTATCGCTGTCTTGCAATGATAGAAAAAACAGCGCACCTGATGCAATTCAAGCAGGCCCAGTGACACTTACCCAGAGGGGCGCGGGGCCCCGCTGGGGGGGGGGGGGGCAGAATCTGCCCCCTCACGGATTTTCTCAATAACTTGAAAACCATGATAGATATAAACGTAAAACTTTCAGTACTTTATGCTGCATCAATTCTACTTCTTCTAACCAAATTGCAATGAAATTCATATAGCAATTTGGGAGATAATGACGTTTTAATGACGTCATCCCATGCCATTTTTGGTGGAAAAACGATGCACGTTTGAAAAATCGTAAACAATAGGGTGTTGAAGCAAATTGCAAATAAAAAGCGTCAAAAGAAAGGAAATGACATTCTCTTCAAATGGCTCTTATATTTTCGTTTTTTTTGGTGGTTTTCGACCCCTAAAAATACAAATACACTTATTTTTTTCGGAAACAAATCCAAGGTCATTTTTTTGTGAATTTGAAAAGTTAATTTCGTAAAGGGTCACCTTGAAAAATGTCAAAATTCAACCATACGGTGCATCTTGAGCTCAAAACTACGAATATGACTTTCGTTTGGACAACTGATGGATATATGTGGAGAAAGAAGTAAGTTTCTCTTTGCATTTCACGAGAAATCGTACGACAGCAGCTGGCGTTCTGGCTCCGCCTGACGCCAAGTAGTCTCTGACAAGGGGCCGCCCGGGCGGCTGAGCGGATATTAACGAGGCGTCGTGATCAGAGACTACGTGCCAGAGGGTGTACCTGCCTCTGGCGGCGAGCGTTCATGTCCCGATCGTGGCCCGGAACAGCGGACATGAAACCGGGCCCACTAGCCCTGTGTCAAAGTTACTTAACGTAGGGAGGTAATTCTTTCACCACAACCCATTGTTAGATCTGCTCTATAAATCTGCTATCTCAGTCCAAAACCCCATGTTAAAGGTGAACTTTAAGCTCGAATACCAAAATAAGGTGACCGGCCCAAATCCACGAAGGGGAAAAATGGGGGCTACCTTTTTGCCACAGAAAGATGCCCCCCCCCCCCCACACACACACACGGAGAGAGGCTGGATCCGCCAGTGATTGCCCTCTTCACCCTATCTGAAACCCCAACATTGCCCTACCGCTACCCCTATGCCGGTGAATTGGAGCGTCCCCCTATACTTTTTTTTTACAGTTACAGCCCTGCCACCTATCAGCCTGCAGCTTTCCAAGAACATCAAGCTTATTGGGACATTGCCACCTCGCAGGCCAACATGGAGTGTTTGGTGTGTATGGGTCGATTGACCCTATTTGTAACAGGCTCCTGGCTACCCCTATTTGTAACGGGGGGGGGGGGGGGGGGGGGGGCGGATTCCGCCCCCCCCCCCGGAGATCTCGAGATCTACCCGTCCGATTTCAAAAATGAAACGGTGTTTGGTTCCCCTCAACACGATCTACATTTATAAATAATAATAATAACAATTTGGGATAGGGGAGCAACAGGGGGGCAAAAACCACAAATTTTAGTGGTATTTTTGATCCAACATAGCTTTCATGTTTATAGACCGATTTTAACACTACTAATAGGAATCGATAGAGATTGAATTGGAAATTGATATATGACGGTGACGTTTGAAAATTCAAAAATGATAGGCGTGTGCAGGTCACTCAATATGGGGGTGAAGTAAATGGTAATAAAACCATTTTTTGATGTTGTTTTTTTGATAAATGAAATGGTATGTGATTGAGACATTAGGAAAACAGTTATAAATCATATTTTTTTGCCATAGGCGGTACCAGGTTAGTGAAAAAGGGGGTAAAATTGGGAAAAAGTGTTAACCGCAGACAAGTTGCTACCCAGCACTATAAATATGTTACTGATCGTAGATAGTTCCTTTTTGCATGTTGTACTTCATCATAGGCGTATCCAGGAGCCAAACTGGGGCGGCGCAAGACCTTTTGATAAGTATATTATCCGCTATTATGATACTAACTAGTCAACAGTGACTATTTCACTTACAACTTCAATTAACATTTCTTACCCCCTTTTTACCCTACCTGGACTCGCCTATTATCTTATAATCGTTCGTAGAGTAGCCTGTGGTGCGTGTTTCATCCGAAAACTGCAGTATGTTATGTCACTGTACGCCCATTCCTCTTAGTTTCCTTGCAATAATATGACCCCCTTTCTTCCATTCCTGAGCGCGCCTCTGCAAAAAAATGACTTTATTCCCTTTTCTGGTCTCATATGTGCATATATTATTATAAGCTAAACGTATATTGCGCCGTTATCGCTGGCATATCGTCATCCCCATGCCAGTCACCCCCCTTTTCATGTTCCTGAACACGCCCCTGAAACTCTATATGTAATACATTATGCAAATAATGGAAGCAGAAGCTATCTTTTACATCTTGATAGCTATAAATTCCCCGTACATTGCTCTATTGGCTTCCCGCCAAGCATTGAATACTTCCTGGAACCCCCCCCCCCCCTTTTCAAGCCCCTGAAACCGCCTCTGCCATGCAATTTGTATGATATTTCATTAACATCAACTAATTTGCACTTTTTGCAATCACCGTAAGCCGATGTAACTCCTTCTACTTGATGCAGTTAGGAAGAAACCGTGAAGATCGCATTTCCGTATTATCGCCAAATGTCGCCTCCGAACCCACCCAAAACTGTGCCCTGGAACCGCCTCTGTTCAGGTTAAGAACTCAAAATTTTGACTCCAAATGCGGAGTTCAATTCTATGAAAAGTCCCAAAATGTAATGGGCCTGCTCCCAGCCGTTCTGGAGATATCTGCGAAAAACATGAGGGGGGGGGGGCGGAATCCGCCCCCCTGTTACAAATAGGGTTAAAGGGACATTGCCACCTCGCAGGCCAACATGGAGTGTTTGGTGTGTATCGGTCGATTAAAGGGACATTGCCACCTCGCGGGCCAACATGGAGTGTTTGGTGTGTATCGGTCGATTAAGCGTGTCCGATTTCACCTGCAAAATTTGGTTCCCGAAACTCCCCCCATTAGATAAAAAAATACATTTGCACCACTCATGCTTGCCAAGCATTCGTAAAATTGGAGTGGCCACATCACTATTTAGAATCACTTCTTTGCGGACTGTTATTTTCTTTTGAATGTTGCAAACTCAACATCACCATTCCGTCAGTGCACTTTAAAATTAAAAAGCGTATGCAGTTAATTGTATTTTCAACAACCTTAGCCTCTTTCATAATCAAACAGCAAGAATTGCTATGGCTCGACTTTGGGACCGTACGAGTTTTGACCTATACCTTATAACACAGACAGTCGTTTCAAGGTCATGTCTCGGCGAATTCGTACGCTAGTAGTAACTAGTACTGAGCACAGTTGGGATCAACGTTTTGGAGTCAGAAATAAATACAAAATGCTTTGCCGATGCACTGCTGTAGGTGCTGCATGAGCAAGTTTGAGCTTGAGCATACATGATTGTTGATCCCCACTATTCATTTAAGTTGCTTTTTAGAAATCCTCCGGAGGTGGCAATATCCCTTTAAGAAAGCTCATAAACTGCTAAGCTCTTTGTTATCCTTGCTGATATTTGCCTTATACTACCGTTAAAGGTAAGACTCCGATATTAGAACGCTCCTTTCAAGTCACGAACTCCCCACTCATACATGAATCAAAAGGTCGCCAGTGAGCACTCTTACGTACTGGGAACTCCTACGTAGGGGAGCCTCACCGAGTCTTGTTACCAAGATTCCGCTTGTTTCGGCGTCATCATGCGGCCGCGGCCGCGTTTCTCGGTAACCACGGCGGCTGTAGGCGTCTGGAGTTTCCGTGGCGACGCGGCGGCGGCATGGACGGCGCGGCGGCGGCGCGGATCTGTGCGGCTGCCGTCAGACGGGATGTGCCGGCCGACCGCGGCCCGGTATCGGACCAGTTTCCGGAGTCTCAGATGTGCCTCTCTGCCGGTCCGGGTCCGGCGCAGACCGGCCGCTCGGACGTGGTGCCACTGCAGCAGCCCGCCACAGATGGGAGCTCAGACGGTTTGTGTTGGTTTGATAATGCTCTGTCTTAGCAGCTCTGGCGCTCAGAGATGAAGCGGCATAAAAACGGTCATGGCTCTCCAAGCTGCCTGAGATCGTTTGCTTCACATGACATAATGTCACATGACATATCACATGACATAATGTCACATGACATATCACATAACATAATGTCACATGACATATCACATGACATAATGTCACATGACATATCACATGACATAATGTCACATGACATATCACATGACATAATGTCACATGACATATCACATGACATAATGTCATGACATATCACACGACATAATGTCACATGACATATCACATGACATAATGTCATATGACATATCACATGACATAATGTAATGGAAAAAGCATATGAAGACTGCAAAATTTAGGGATTGGATGTATTCTCTGCATGCACTATGGTCACCTTTTTTGCGCACATTCCCGCGGGGATTCCGCGGAATCCCAGAGTACGTGCGTTCTCGACTGCTTTCCGCGCCGGGGATTCCCGGAATTTCCGCGCGGAAACGAGTAATGGGGAAAATGTCCCAGGCAGCGGGGGTGTTTTGAACTGCGGCGCTCATTTCTGGCGCGCTTTGTACAAGTATGGCGCGCAAAGGGGAAAGTACGCAAAGAACGAGAGTCGAGACAGCTGATTTTGACGGAAATTCCCGGGATCCCCGGTGGGGGAAGTGCGCAAAGAACGCGGCCTACATTTCCTTCAACAGAGGTTATGATATAATTGTCTTCCAAACCTTTGGATTATATATCTGATACTAACGTTTTTCTTTATCCGGTAAACCACTTGCCCCTCATTTTCTCTTGAAACGTCAGATAATCTAGCAAATTTCGGCAGGACCGGCCGTCACAAATTGGCGGACGCCTGCGCTCCCCAGACATCACAAGGCCAAACACAGTGGGGAGGGGCACGGGGAGGGGCACGGCGGATTCGAGAGATGCCGCCTGTCTGGACGTGACCAATGACCTTGATTGACGGCGTTTCCCTCGGTGGGAGGGAGGGGTCACATGAGTTGATGGCAGTCTGGGTCCCGGACCAGTTGGGGGGATGGCATGGGAGGGGAGGGATGGGCGGGGGACGTCGCATGACTGGTCCGGTGGCTGCTGGAGGTTAGAGGACTGTATAATCAGACACGACATCTGTTGGGTTAACGTCTTTGTGTGGAATAGTATGACCAGGTAAATAGCAGTAGTATCAGCATCGTGAGGTCTGAGGGAGTCGCTGTTGTATCAGAGTGAATGTATTTTCATTTGCATTGCATGCTCCCTTCAATGGCATGCTCCCTTCCATATATATATCGCACATTTGTCACAGCTAAAAGCAGAGTGGCACATGGACGCGCATTGAAACCGGGGATATTCATAGAAGCCGCGACGCTGCATCTTTTTAGAAACCTTTTGCCTTTGCCGGGTAGCCATGGCCTTTTCGGCAATTTTTGTTGTTAAAAAAATGTTTGTTTGATGAAAACAACTTTGATGACAAAATGTTCGCCAACACGAGAAGAACCCAGATCTTCAAAGACAAAGAAGGCACGCGCCCCCTGTGCCCCCTGGCTGCGCCCCTGTACCTTAGGGTGTAAAACAAAAATCGTCTGTGCAAGCTTGCCAATTGACACGGCGTTCTTCTCCAAGCCAATAACAAAGTATGCCAAATTTCATTGCGATCTTTTGAGTTTTGTCCCCCCCCCGGTTTCCGTAAGTTTTCGACCCCTACCCAAAAGGTCAAAAATGAAAGTCGTACAGACCTCCGCGTATGCTCATTTGAAAGCTCTTGTCGAGTATAATAAACTTTAATTCAGTCGAAATGCTCTAAATTCAAGTTTTCGTTGTATGGGTCATAAAAAGCTACCATAACCAAGCCTTCAATAGAGCTCTATTGAATGCTTGGTTTTGGTAGCTGTTTATGACTCATAGAACGAAAACTTGAATGTGAAGCATTTCGACTGAATTGAAGTTTACTCTACTCAACAAGAGCTTTCAAATGATCATACGCGGAGGTCTGTACGACGACTTTGATTTTTGACCTTTTGGGTAGGGGTCGACAACTTACGGAGGCCCGGGGGGGGAGGGGGGGGGGGGGGAGAGGGACCAAAACTCAAAAGATGGCAATGAAATTTGGCATACTTGTTATTGGCCTAGAGAAGAACACCATGTCAATTGGCAAGCTTGCACCGACGAAAACATGTTTTTTTTTGTGACACCCTATCGCCAACGTCAGGACTTCTGGCATGCGCGCTGCACGATTTGTCGATAAGAACCAGTCCTTGTTAAAAAGATGTCTTTGCAATGATCACAACTGGTTTATGGAGTAAGTTCGGACGTAGTGTCTTCCCTTGATACCATCTGCTCGTGCAGCTCACTTTATAAACAATACCAAACTGCTGACAGGGTTTGCTGGAAAAAAAAAACGGAACATGATCCAAAGCTGAACACTCAATGTGTTCACAACTATATAAATGCCGAAACTTCTTGGGGTAACCTTTACCTCGTCCCATCCAGTTTTACAAGACATCTTAGTTCTCCTCACTTCTCTCGACCGAGCTGGGAAGAAGACTATTTTTTCTGGATCCCAAGCCACGTCGGACTGACTGGGAACGAACTCGCTGACGAGGCAGTCAGGCGTGCTACACGAGCACCCTGTACTCGTGCCGTCATGTGCTTGTCTCTTGCCATCACCTCGACACCGTACGGGCCCGATTTCTTGGGAACAGCGCCATTGCTTTGAAAAGCTGAAAGCTGCTGGGTGACGAATCGTAGCTTATTCCACAAGTGTTCCGCTTCCTTGCTCATAGTTGTTTTCACACCATCTTATACTGCCCAGCTGTGTAGCAAGCCGCGATACTTTTCCACGTGGCTTGTTTGCCATGTTGGCTTGTTTTTGTATCCGTTCCGTTGCCCACGTCGGGTTTCCGTAACAACTCGTCAGTTCCGTGATTTGTGTTTCGCGTTTGCGTATTGCGTTTCTTACACCACATTGGCTTATTTGCGGTTCAATTGCTAGAGTTTCACTCAGGGACGTAGTCAAGGGTTGGGCCACGGGGCATTGCTTTCCCCCTCCCTCCCCCTGAGCAAAACAAATTTACACTAGATAAAATGAGATTCTCTGACGATCCGACCCCGCCCCCCCCCCCCCCCCGGTCAACAACATATGTCTGAGGAGCAGATAAAATTGTATCTACCACCGACGTGTCCCCCCTGATACAAATCCTGGCTACGTACCTGGTTTCACTATGTTGTTTTTCTACTTCCTTTTTGATATTTTCTGATTTTCGTTTTGCATCTGCTTTTGTATTTACCTCATGACGTGTTTTATCTACCTAAACGTCTTTTGATTGTTATGAGCGGCAATAGCCGTAGAAGTTGGGCGCCCCTAAACCCTAAAACACCACCACCACACCACGGACCTGCTTTTTATTTTCCCAAGCTGCCGGGCTCGCCAGTGCCCTGCTTTTCAGACGTGTATCTTTCCATGACGCATGGTATATATTCAACAATGGCTGGGCATTTTCACCGGATGCTCGGTCCCGGCACAAAGGCAGTCACTGAACGGTATTCTGACTTTGTACCTTTGCGACCAGTCTGCATTCTGCAACATTTGTCTGTTGGTACAGCGGTACACTCAATATCGTATCGCATGCTGGCGATACATGTTCCAAAGTAACGTTTAAAAGTGCAGTATCATATTTACTTGAGGCGGCTTCTGTCTTTAACCCGCCATTGACGGGGGGGGGGGGGCGTTTAACGCCTCCCTGATTAATTTTCGCAATAGCTGAAAAACTAATAGCGCTATCAACGTAAAACGTCGGATACCTTCTTATAAATCATGGTTACGTCTTTTTGGAAAAAATGAAGAAATTTCGTCGATTTTTTTTCTCTCGTTATAGCGAATTTAGTGACGTCACTACACAAGCGTTTTACACCAAAATCAGCTAAACTTTGCCAGACCGTACAAATGCCACATTTGAAGCAAAATGCAATCGAAAAACGCCAAAAGATAGCAAATTACAAGAGCTACAAACCAGTTGTCTCTGATTTTGTAACATTTTAATTTTTGACCCAAAAACTAAAAAAAACTATTTTTGGGGGTGGGGAATTATCACAAAATGAAAGAAAAAAAAACTGGAAGATATGTCGGAGAGCTATACATAGGCAACTACTATACCAGATTTCAAACATATCTCCATTTTTGACTGACTTATGGCGATACATGTTCCAAAGTAACGTTTAAAAGTGCAGTATCATATATAAAGTATGGGTAACTCATGACGTCATATTTTGCAATTGTGTTTTTGGCCTTTATGGACAAGATACAGACAAATGAATGCCAGCACTGTATTCCTGAGAGAAAACTGGTACATAAGCATGCCTGCTTTATTTATATTTATCAATTTCAAATTGTGACCTTCAGTGACCTGAACTTGACCTGAACTTGACAATAACTTAATTAAATGAATTCGGTTGGTAGATTTACTATCACTATCGATTTATACGTGGCAAATAACCCGTAGAACATGTGTTGCATGACTTGCATGACTCGTAGATATTTTGCGCATAGCTAATTTCTGTGACCTGACCTTGACCTTGACCTTTGCCAACATCTCACTTTTGCCCATGCGGGATGTGTATAATACCTTTCAGAGGTGGAGAATTGTCAAAATGCCATGGGGTGCTTTTCACCGGCGGCTCTCAAATCCAAGTTGTAGCGAAAGGACGAGGAGAGGTGGCGGCCGTTATGGCCGCTTAAACGCGACGGACCTTAAAATAAAAGGAAGCAAGCGGCACGAAAATGGATGCAAACATCAGTGGCAAGATGCATAGAAAACCCAATATGGAGTTTCATGTCATGGTCGCTGGAAGCGAGTTTTGTTTGCACTACGGCTGCCCCCCCCCCCCCAAAAAAAAACGCTTCGAGTCACATCAAGAATCGTAATGTATGTTAACTTGTAAACGAGGGGAAGAGAACAAAAGGTCACGGTGCGAACATGTAAACCTTCAATTCACATAATATCGGCACCAAAATGACGAAGTCGTCAATGCTGACCTGACCGTGTAAACTTTTTCCTTTTTTTCATTTATTTATTCAATGTGTCTCGATATTTCGAACAACCACATACAAGTAACGCAAGGCAGAAAAAGCCACGGTCCGGTCGGCAGCAGTCCTGGCAGCTGCGCGGCGCGGCTTCGGATATCACAGCGGCGACGGGTGGACATGCCGCAGCGAGAGGTGTGCACTGGCGGATCCAGGGGGGGGGGGCGGCAGGGGCAAAAGCCCCCCCCCCCCAGCTCGACAGGGGCGGCAATATAAATTATCCCCCCCAAAAAAATCGCTGAAACTGGCGATGAAAATGGGTACTGCCTGCGAAAAAAATAACTTGTTGCGAAAGAAAGAAATGTTGTTTTTGCCTCGTTCGTGTTTGCTCAATTTGGTAGCATTTTGGTAACAGTAGGGTTAGGGAAAGTGGCGCGTCTGACGCTATTTTAGAGTGATTCACAACCAACGTAAGTTATAATTTTACACGCAGCGTCGCAGCCTTTGGTCTCCTGCTGCCTGCTGGGTGGCAGAGGAGCGCGGGAATGAATTTCCTTACATAGGTACCTATGTTGTGTGGAATACGTCTACTAGTATTAAGTAGGGTAATTAGGTTCAGTTAAAAAAAGCCTAATGGTCTTCTTTTTGTAGCTGTTGTATTCCACGACAAATCGACAAAAACAAAGTGCAAAATGACACCGTCATGTCACCGATTATGGCCAAAATTGGTATATGGTGTAGCCTGGGGCGCTTAAGTGAGTTGTGAAAGTTGTATTGCAATGCAAGCAAGCAGTGCAATGTCAAGGTAGTTTTATCTCCTGACTTCGCCTGTAACCGGGTTTTGTGCCTGTTGGTGATTTGTCAATACATACAAATACAAATACAAGTGGTTCAGGAGATATCGCCTCGGACATTTTTATAAGGTCACGGTGCATCTTTGTCGGCCCATATGGCGGGGAATTTATGAAGCAATATAGATGTATTATGGCATTATAATGGCAATGAGCTGTTTTATAACATGGTGATGTTTATTTTTTTATTTTCAAAATTTCACAATTTAGTACGTTTTCGAAATTGTACAACTTTTGGATACCTTTTCTCAAACGTGTTTCTATTTTTTTGGCTATGCTATTCTTACGTGTAAGGACGTGATAAAGTTAGAGAAGAAAAAAAATGAAATTGAGTAATATTTGCTTCCAAATATCAAACATTTTGTCATTTTACTTGCTATTTTATATATATAAAAATATGTTATTCGCTAATAACTTTTGACTGAATAAAACTAGATTGGTACGATAGAAGTCATTTTGCTGTTCTCATCAAGACGAATTGAATGCTCTGCAGCATGACCTCTGTCTGACATTTTATGACCTTGACCTTAAATTTCAAAGTTAGTATTTGTTTTTGAAATTTCGAATCTTTTTTGAATACCCAAGCCAAATGTATTTCCTATTTTGACTGTATTATTGTTAAGTGTAAAGAAGTGTCGTTCAAACAGAAAAAGATGATGGTTATTTGTCTTCAAATATGCTAAATTTTGTCATTTCTTGTGTTCTTTTTGTGAAAGATATTAGGTATTCTCCAATAACTTTTGACTGAATAAAGATAAAAAGGTAAAATGGACACCATTTTGTTATTTTCGTTAAGACGCGTTGAATGATATGCAGTATGACCTCTTTCTAACATTTGGTGACCTTCACCTAAGGTCAATGTCAAGGTTCAAGGCTAGGTTTCCAATTGTGGCCGCATTTGTGGCGGTTATATATCTTAAAACTTGTCTTGTTGCGAGGAATTCGATTGTGCTTAAATAACGCCTGATTGTCAATGACAACATTTAAATTCATTTTAATTTTAATGTCGAATAGTAACTTCATAACTTCCTTCTCGGTGTAAAGAAAGCCCGAAAATGTCTCAGTTTGCTTTATAATCATCAACGATCGCGCAATTATTTTAATACCAATGAATCCTATCTTCAAGACAAGTTCAAAGATATATAACATTGCCGTGTAGGTCCAAGTTGGAAAGGTGACTTTGCGCCGTGACCTTGACCTTAGGTCAAGGTCATCAAATGTCATACAGAAGTCATGCTGCACATCTATCAACGTGTCTTGATGATACCAACAAAATGACGTTTGCCGTGCCCTTCTAACTTTATTCAGTCAAAAGGTATTAGCGAATAACTAATTCATATATAAAATAGCATATAAAATGGCAAAGTTGTATATATTTGGAGGCAAATATCCATCAATTTTATGTTTGCACTTAATTGACACGTCCTAGGTCACCTAGGTCATTACACGTAATAATAGCATAGCAAACAAAAATAACCCAAGTCCGCAAAGGAAAAAAATGGGGGGGGGGCCCACCTTTTAGGTCATATGGAGGCCCCCTAGGGCACGGAAGGCCCCAGTGAAATTAGCCCCCTCCCCCATATTGGGAGGCTAGATTTGCCAGTGGAGGTGTGGCGCCAGGAGCTATGCGCGGAGGACGGAGGTGCGGGAGGCCTGCCCCTGTCCACTGGCCCGGGGCGCGAATTGCACTATCAACAAAACGGCGATTCTTAAGCGCCGGCTACGGTGCCGGGTCGGGCAATCCGCGCCCCAGGCCGGGCGACCGCCCACACAAACATGCTGAGGGACGGTAAGACTGGCCGAGTGAACTGACCTGACCCTACCTGACCGTGCAAAACCGCCTATTTACACACGGACAGACACACATGCACACACTTTTGCACCACTCAGTCTTACTTCGCCGAAGTAAGACTGAGCAGCCGTTAGTTAAACGGACCTCTTTATTTGAGGGGGTGCTTTTACAGTGAGGGGGTGCACTTTTTAGCTCAGGGGGTGCTTGAGCACCCCCAAAACCCCTAATTCTCCACCCCTGATACCTTTGGCAGCACTTTGGGTGATCATGGTCGTAATCGATGGCTTTTGCTGGAAGGTATGGCCCATAAACTAAAAGACGTCGATTTTGACCTTTGACCTGACCGTGACCTGACATTTGACCACACTTTTAAATGTTTGAGCATGCTATAGATTCATCTCATTGAGAGCTTTCGAATGCCGCCCTGTGCGTCTCGCTGCGATCATTGGTTCGAAAGATAACCAGGGGGCGTTTAACGCCCGCCCCCCCCCACAGTCAATGACGTTCGGCTGAGGACCCCAGTCAATGCCAGGTTAATCACCAGTTTGGCTCTCGTAGCCTTCCCTCATCATCGACGTGCATGACATGGGAAGTTAATTGATGTCACAGATTATTTATTGTGGCTGTGTTACGACCGCAAACTTTTGTGGAGGTGGGGTCACGTGACCTGGCCCGGTGACTTGACCTGAGATGACCCGAGGTCAATAATTTACACTATGTGGGTAATTTATGCCCTAAAACCTGTGCCAAAAACGGCGTCGCTGCGCGCCGTCAGTTTTTCGCTATCCTCGAAAAACCTTGGGGGCGTTTAACCCCCCCCCCCTCCCCCTCCCGGCACGGCGCGGGTTAATGGTGCATGGGATGATTCGCAGTAAAGGTTATTTGACAATGAATACAGTACTATGCAAGTGTATTGCCAATACATGCAATACACTTGAAGTATATATCAGATATGCGATGTTTGTTCCTGCTTCTCAGGCTATGCAGTATATATCAGATATGCGATGTTTGTTCCTGCTTCTCAGGCTATGCAGTATACATATATCAGATATGCGATGTTTGTTCCTGCTTCTCAGGCTATGCAGTATATCAGATATGCGATGTTTTGTTCCTGCTTCTCAGGCTATGCAGTATATATCAGATATGCGATGTTTGTTCCTGCTTCTCAGGCTATGCAGTATATATCAGATATGCGATGTTTGTTCCTGCTTCTCAGGCTATGCAGTATACATATATCAGATATGCGATGTTTGTTCCTGCTTCTCAGGCTATGCAGTATATATCAGATATGCGATGTTTTGTTCCTGCTTCTCAGGCTATGCAGTATATATCAGATATGCGATGTTTTGTTCCTGCTTCTCAGGCTATGCAGTATATATCAGATATGCGATGTTTGTTCCTGCTTCTCAGGCTATGCAGTATATATCAGATATGCGATGTTTGTTCCTGCTTCTCAGGCTATGCAGTATATATCAGATATGCGATGTTTGTTCCTGCTTCTCAGGCTATGCAGTATATATCAGATATGCGATGTTTTGTCCTGCTTCTCAGGCTATGCAGTATATATCAGATATGCGATGTTTTGTTCCTGCTTCTCAGGCTATGTCAGGCAGGCAGGTAAGGTAAGGTACCTACTTGCATGTTTTCACGGACTATGCCGATACTTGGAAAATGGTCCACAGTGTTTGTAGCTTTCACCGACTCACTCATAAAGTTGATCTAGTATAGTTTTGCCAAATGATGTCGACTGTAGACACTGCGACTTGAGTAACTGCGAGGCCCAGATAACTGTTTCATGTTACCGTTCAAAACATCGCCAAAAGAATTGCCATCGCCAAGTAACGTGTTTAGTGCATAGTGATAGTCATATTTATTACTGCATTTTCTGTTATTGTTTCACACCGCACACTCACATCACATCAGTCTCACGATATTGTTTGCAATGCGCGTGAAAGAAACACGCAAATATTCCCTCTTCTACATATAAAACGTACAAATATTCTGGTTTCAGGAAAAGAACAGGAGCTATACTACTTCTACGTTCCAATCTTCATTGTCACCGGCGTTAACATCGTCTTCTTCGCTGCCACGGCCTGGACTCTGTATCAGGCAGAGAAAAGTTCCCGCATCCTCAACAGGAAACGCACGGCACGTGACAGGTACGGACTGCGCAGCACGTGCTGTGAATAGAGGCCCACTCATTTCTAACTGATATTGGAGGCTTTGGAAGGCAGAATATTAAAACATATGTCATCAGAGGTGAAAAAACCTCGAGGCTGGCACCGACAAAGAGCCATGCTATCTCACTTCCATTTTTCGCGCTCTTATGGCGAATTAATCTAAAAATAAGGTTTTTCTCATGCCTCGGTGACTAACAACATTGATAAAAATCAGCACTTATGCACATTTTGTAAACATACAAAACATTTTACCAACACGCAGCACATTGTGTCAACACACAGCAAATTTTGTCAACACAACACATTTTGTGATCGTTACAATGAGTGCTACACACACTAGCGGATCCAGGGGGAGGGGGAGGGGTAGCGGCCATGCCCCCCCCCAAAAAACGCCTGAAATCGGCACAAAATTTAGACATTTCCTGATATAGAAGACAAGCTAAGCAACTTTTACAATGAAAGTTTGTTTTAAATCAGCTATCAATGCATATTGCATAAGCAAGCGATATCCGATGAGTTTTCTGAATTGCGTGACAATTTTTGTAATTTGCCTCCCCAAACCACTCCCCACCCCCTATATTTGTTGCACCTATTGTTACAAGGATGCAAGAATAAGAATACAAGCATATGTTTGGAATTGGATGCAAGAATATGTTTCCACATTCAATGATGACATCACTTGCCACTAGCGGATCCAGGGGGGGCCATGGCGGCCATGGCCCCCCAAACCGCGTGAAATCGGCACAAAATTGACACATTTTCTGATGTAGAAGACAATCTAAGCAACTTTTACTAAGGGAAATTTGTTTTAAATCAGCTATTAATGCATAAGCAAGCGAAATCCGACGAGTTTTCAAAATTATGTGATAATTTATGGAATTTGACCCCAAACCACCTGTCCCCAAACCACCGTTCTAGATGCGCCAATGTCACTTGCTGCTTTCCTGGGTGCTGCAAATTGGTTTTGGACAATTGATGTTTTGCCTATTTGATGTAATGGAATCAAGGCATCATTAAATATTCCAAAATTATATAGAAAACACCTTTATTATTTTTTGTTCTGGACAAATGAGAGCAATGCTGACATTATCTTCTAGGATCTTGGATCCATAGGACCTGGATGCCTAGGATCTTGACACGTCTGGGCCAGTGCGATGTACAGGGACGCGCAGTTGCTATGGTACACACTCTTCTGGCTTATCTTCTCCTCTAGCATATGATTGTCTGCGAATTAAGAAAAAACAATAAATGCATTTAAACTGCATTACTGAGAGCTTCAAAATGATATATTGATGCATTGGTTCACCATATATATTGGCTGATTTAAAAAAGTTAGCTCTTTGCGGAGGAAAATGGATTTTTGCTTAAAATCAGCCGATAGAAAGGACAGGGCCAATGCATCAATCTGTCATTTTGAAGCTCTCAGTAATGTGGTTTGAATGCATGTATTGTTGTTTCTTAATTTGCAGTCAAACGCACGCTAGAGGAGAACATAAGCCGGACAATAGTGTACTCCACAGCAGGTCCCTGTATCTACTAAGACTGCTATTATCTTTTTATTGAAGTACATTTACATGAAACAGGAGCACCTGGCAAGTACAACCAAGACGCTGGCAAATGTCACAAAAGGGCAGCAATTCATTACAATTTACATAAATTGCATAACCGCAGATACCTACCTCACTTACCTGTTGGTGCCGTGGTATTCTTGTTGCTGGCGCAACCCAGTAGTCGCAAATGGAATGCTTCCTAGACGGAGGCAGTTTCTTTTCACACTCCACGCCATGGTGGCCAAATTCAAATATTTAGGGGAACGGAGGGATGACAAAATGGTTTGTTTTATACAAAATGATAGGACGAAGGAAGTCTCCAGGTCCAAAAACATAAAAATAAGGTAAGCATTTTCATGTTTTGAGCTGGACACTTCCCATTCCATGATATCACATCTGGCAACATGCCATAATTTTGTAATTTCCCTTCCCTCCCCCAACTCACTGAATTTGGCTACTATGCTCCCCCCTTTTCAATTTACTATTAGGCTTACACTGACACTTCCGACAGCCTTCTTAACAGTTTTCCCATGTCAATGTCAAGTTTGTTTAGCTCAATATCAATATCCAGCCACACAACCATGATACCGCGTCACCTAGAAGCAGTCAACTAAGGTCTTGGTCAACACCTGCAACCGCAAGGCCGTATACGAGAGGTAGAGTCATCCGGGGATTTTACCGCCCCAATCGACCAACATTACCGGGACGTCACTGGTGCTCTCGTCCGGCTCGGCTGTCGCTGCACGCGTCTCGGAGCGGTGCGAATATTTCGAACGGGAAACGGATAGTTGCGCCTAAGGTACGGACCTATTTAAGATTACGTTTACCGCGGATAATTATCCCTCCCTTAATTCATTATGAGGGGCGAGACGGCCATACGCTGACCCGGTCCGGCTGAGGGAGGAGACGGCCATACGCTGCCCTGGTCTGGCTGAGGGGCGAGACGGCCATACGCTGCCCCGATCTGGCTGAGGTGTAATATACGCTGCTCCGGCCCCGGTGTAATGTTGCAAATGTCATTGTTCATTTTTTGTAATGTTCAAGATATGCTTTAAAAACTTTTAGAAATCAAAATATTTCACAAGCGTAGACTTGCAACATAACTACGTAACTTACTTATCTAACGGCGACGACTTAAAATCACCGCTCGTCAACACTTGTAAAAAAAACAGCAAAACTCTCGAAAGCGCAGCTGCGGTGACGGGGCAGGCCACGACTGGACCAGAGCACCAGTGACGTCATCGCTAATGCTTAGCCGCTCGGCAGCCGATACATGGGGAATCCCGGGATGCACCCCCTTGTGCAAACGTACTTGAATCGCGTCGTTACTGGGACAAATTGTCGCCGTCTCACCTGACTCACCGACATGACAGCGACGCGGATGAGGCTAGTCATGGGGCAGCCGCGAAGTCGCCGTGTTTTCTTCAGCTATAAATCTTGGCTTGGGAAACGCTGCCACTAAATCAAAACATACTATTTTTGACAGTGTATGCATGATGTTTTACGCTGATATTCTAATGCTGATCCAAATTGAAGATGACTGAGATCCTGTCATGTTTTTGCGCCCTTCATATCTTTAGTTTGAGATGCGTAGTTATCTTCAGCATCATTTTGCTAACTCACGGTACGGCGGTACACAATCAACTGACACCGACGTGCGTTGGCGCGTCGGAACATTTTTTCACCTCTGTATGTCATGTTCGACTTCATCAATTTTGAAACATATATGATATTAAGAAATATTGTCATTTTCGTTGGACATTCTGAGGCCTATTTCACAAAGAAGGTAGTAATTACACATGTTTGCGATTACAAACGCAAGAAAATATTGCAAACCTCACAAAAAGACATTTCACAAACATTCGCCACCTCTGAATTACCGATTGTAAAGAAAATTGTCAACACAAATGTTAGTACAGCAGAAAGCTTGAAATCAAGAACGTTTGTATTAAACTTGATGCTAATGACAAATAATTTGATTGTTAATAAATTAATTTAACAAATATTTACATTGTGGTTTATTTTTTTTATTCAATATAAAATCAGTTATAGGGAGAATAATCTTTTAATTAACATTTCATCGGAATGCAAACTCTGATCGTAAAAATACATCTTGGTAAGCAGTTAGAGTAAACAGAATTTGACCATTCACCAGGTGGCGGAGCATAACAACAGAACTACTCTTAAAAGAAAGATCGTTGAATTTCTCGACCATTTTTTCACCTAACCTAGCCGATTTCTTACTTCGTAAAGGGTGAAGGTTCACTGTACATTGCACAAGACATCGTTGACCGCTGCAATTCTATCGCCATGCGGTTTCTCCGCGCGGAGGCATCCCTCACAGCGCAATCGGTAAGGTGCACTGGGACTTCAAAGCTGGAGATCCCTGTTCGAATCTCTCGGTAAAATAACTTGTTTTGGGCAGCTATACCTATGCATAACTAAACCATTACCCTAAAAACCTCGGCAACGTAACAACCTCACCAAGAAAATAACCTGAACAGTCAAACAATGTCAACTGTCAATGCAGTTTCTGAAATTCAGATCCCCTGACCCACTGGAATTACAAGTTTGTAATTGCAAACATTTCCTCACTTCCGTCAACCTTTGAGAAATAGAACATGTGCAATTGCAAACATTTTTACAAACAATATCTTTGTAAAGTAGTTTGTAAATAGTAAATTGAGATTTACTGCCCTGGGGTTTTGTGCAATCCAAACTATAAACATGTGTAAAAAGTATTTGTAATTACAAAGAAATTCTTTGTAATTACAAACTTTTTTGCTTTGTGAAATAGGCTACAGATCACTGTCCCGCTGCCCAGGTGGACTCTGCAACGGCTTAACCCTATTTGTAACAGGCTCCTGGCTACACCTATTTGTAGCAGGGGGGGGGGGGGGCGGATTCCGCCCCCCGGAAATCTCGAGATCTACCCGTCCGATTAAAAAAATGAAAGGGCGTTTGGTTCCCCTCAACACCATCTACATTTCTAAAACATCAAATCCAAATTTTTATAAGGGGCAACAGGGGGACACAAACTACACATTTTAGTGGTATGTGTGATCCAACACAGCCGTCCTATTTATTAACCGATTTTAACACAACCAATGGGAATAGATAGGGATTGAACTGGAGATTGAGATATGGCGGTGACTTTGGAAAATTCAAAAATCATAGGCGTGTGCAGGTCACTCAATATGGGGGTGAGGTAAATGCGCAATACAACTATTTATGTTGTTTTTTATAAATGAAATCGTATTTTATTGTAACATTAGATAAAACAGTTATAAATCATATTTTCGCCATAGGCGGTACCAGGTTAGTGAAAAAGGGAGGTCAAATAGGACACAAATATTAACCGCAGGCAAGTTGCTACCCAGCACTATAAACAAGTTACTGATCGTAGATAGTTCCTTTTTCATGTTCTTTATCATAGGCGTATCCAGGATTCAAACTGGGGAGGCGCAATACCTTTTTATAAGTATATTATCCGCTATTATGATACTAACTAGTCAACCGTGACTATTTCACTTACAACTTCAATTCACATTGCTTACCCCCTTTTTACCCTACCTGGACTCGCCTATTATCTTATAATTGTTCGTAGAGTACCCTGTCATGCGTGTTTCATCCGAAAACTGCAGTATGCTATGTAATTGTAGGCCCATGCATCTTAGTTTCTTTGCAATAATATGACCCCCTTTCTTCCATTCCTGAGCGCGCCTCTGCAAAAACATGACTGTATTCCCTCTCCTGGCCTCATATGTGCATGTATCATTATAAACTAACCATCTATTGCGCCGTAATCGCTGGCATATCGTCATCACTATGCCAGTCACCCCCCCTTGCATGTGCCTGAACACGCCCCTGCAACTATATACGTAATAAATTATGCAAATAATGGAAGGAGAAGCTTCCTTGTACATCTTGATAGCTATACATGCCTCTTACATAGCTGTATTGGCTTCCCGCCAAGCATTGCATACTTCCTGGACCCCCCCCCCCTGCCCAAGCCCCTGACACCGCCTCTGCCATGCAATTTTTATGATATTTCATTAACATCAACAAATTTGAACTTGTTGCAATCACCGTAAACCGATGTAACTCCTTCATACTTGAGGCAGTTAGGAAGAAACCGTGAAGATCGCATTTCCGTATTATCGCGAAATGTCGCCGCCGAACCCTCCCCAAACCGTGCCCTGGCAAGTTCTGTTCTGTGCAATGATTTTATGTCAGATATTTGAACACTGCTAAGAGTACCTTCTGGACAACACAAGGAAACAGACGTGACGTGGTGCCTCATGCGACGATTAACAAACAAACTGTTCTGTTCAAGTTAAGAACTATTTTTTTTTAAATTCCATATGTGAAAATATAGTTGTAGGAAAAGTCCCAAAATTTCGTGGGCCTGCTCCAAGCTGTTCTGGAGATATCTGCGAAAAACATGAGGGGGGGGGGGGGAGATCCGCCCCCCCTGTTACACATAGGGTTAACACGCGCCCTGGAATGGGGGGGCGAAATCTGCCCCTCCGGTTTTTCGAGGATAGCGGAAAAACGGCGGCGCGCAGCGCCGCAGATTTTTGCACACCTGTTCAGCAATGAACTTCCCACATTATGTAAAATTCTTGACCTCATGTCATCTCAGGTCAGGTCACCAGACCAGGTCACGTGATGACCTCAACTCCAAAACGTTTCCAGTAGTACCACAGCCACAGTTTTAGGCCGATCAGTTTCAATCTTGCAGGATTTCATAAGGTCATAGATACCAACAATTTATATATCTCGGATTTCTAATATCGGTGACCTAAGGTCAGGTCAATTTCTTGACCGCCAACACTGTTTTGTCAATAACTTCGCCATAATGGAGATAGAGAAGATAAAATAATACCAATGTGTTTGTCTCGTCGAGACACGTCTCCCAATATGCAACATGACCAACTTGGGTCACGACTTGACCTTGACCTGAGGTCAAATTTATCAGTTGGCCTAACCTGGTCACCATGAATATGATTCGAACTTCCCTGACGAGACAAACACGATGGCGTAAAAAACTACTGCTTTATCTTTATTAGGTAAAAAGTTATTTGCGAAAACTGTTTTGCAAAATAAATCACCTTTTTGACATTTGATGACCTCTGGAGCCTAAACTATTGAGCTGAGCTCAAATCTGAGGACACCTAAGTTGCATTAAGATTTGATTGCGATTATTGCATAATTTTATTAATTATTGCCTAAGATTACATTTGTCAAGGTCTTTCGATTGCCCTGGTTTGCTGCTAACTATCATAGTTCCCGATATATTTGGGGGTGTTCGAAGCGAAGTCTTGAAAACTTGAAAATCTGACCCTTGATGACCTCTGGTGACCTCAATATTGACCTGAGAAAAAAATGAACGAAATACTTTCGAAAGAGCTTGTCTCAAGCTATCTAACGTCGCTTTCCGCTTGTCGCTACTATGCGGGATTTTCGAGATCATAGGGGGGGGGGGATGAAATCCGCCCCCCCTCCAGGGCGTGTAATTATCAGAGGCGCTCCAAGGCGCGTGTTAATGAAGGGAGCATAGTGCAGGTTTATACTTTCCACCAATGCGTTTCTGGTACTCCGGACCCGTACCTGACTTATCTAAGGGGAGCTCCCTCAATGTCACCTCAAAGTAAGTCGGACTATTTTCCTGGATTCCTTTGTAGGTGTCCGTCTTTATTATCCTCATCCAGCCTGGTGTAAGCCATTCAACTCTCCGTTCTCCAGACCAGTGTCTATCAAAGACGAATCTTCACCTGCTAACCGGCTTTGTCACCGAAAACTAAGCCGCGTTTGCATGGCGTGCTCGTGCAATAGGGAAAACCGGTTTGTAAATGCTACCACCCCTGAGCCACGAAACTTGTCGTTTTGTCACTGTCTTTGTCTGCACGCAGCAGATGGTAGCTGCACGCTGTGCATGCTCTCCTTATCCACACGCAACCAGTGGCGGCGGAACTCGGAAGGTATTTTCGAAGGTGGGGGGGGGGGGGGGGGGGGCAAAGAAACACAGGAGTTCCCCTCGGCCAATGGGCCCCTCCTACAGCCAAAGAGCCCCCACCCCCAAAAAATGGCGCGAAATGGTATCTCCTCGGATTTAAGCCACATATTTTTGCAGGGCCTCTAAGGGGCATTCCACAATAAGACAACCAAAAATTTCAAAATTTGCCGTACGACTATTTGTTATTTTCTTGAAAAGTTGTGCACTGCGGGTTTCAAGGGCGGGGAATTCATTGGTGGTGAATTGGTGGTGAAATTCCCCAAAAAATATTTTCCGGAAAATGCCTTCCGTATTTTCCCAAGTTCACTGTGCAGGCCTAATTTTGACGACCAATAACTCCCGAGACTAAAAAACGATTTTGATTATAAAAAAAATGGTTTGGATCAGGATTAGTCGAAGACCAATTTGGCAGTCACGGATTTTCTATTTTGTATTTTTGTCACGACCTCGTGACCTACTTTTTGCGCTGTGACCTTGACCTGTTGGAAACTGAAATTAATATTTTCGTCTGATGATGATTTCAGCTTCATTGATGTCCTTTCGTGTCAAAAAATACAAAAAAGTGGGGTTCGACCTGTAAAAAATATTTTTGAGTCTTGGCAATGCTGACATAATATCCTGTTCGGGCACCTGTCCGTCGATAACTTCGCATCTACTTGACATACGCTTTCGAAAAAAAGTCCAGAGTGACTCCTGACGACGAAACCTCTCGGTTGGTCCCTGTTACACCGACATCAGGTCGCCATATGACCTGCCAGGCCAATGCAACGTAACGTACCCAAAACAGCGTATTGTGTAAGCATTGCAAGGCTCAAAAATAGTTTTTACAGGTCGAACCCCACTGTTTATATTTTCGATACGAAAGGACATCAATGGAAATCAAATCGTCATCAGACGAAAATTGTAATTTCAGTTTCAAACAGGTCAAGGTCACGGCACAAAATGTAGGTCACGAGGTCACGTGACAACAAAAAGGAAAACCGAAAACCCGAGATTGCCAAATTGTTCTGTGACTAATCCCGATCCAAACAACAATAAAAAGTTATCAAAATTGCTTCTTTAGTCTCGGAGTTATTGGTCGTCAAAATTAAGCCTGCACAGTGAACTTAGGCAAATACGGAAGGCCGTATTTTGGAAAATATTTTTTGGGGGAATTTTTTGGTCACCACCAATGAATTCCCCGCCCTTGAAACCCCCAGTGCACAACTTTTCAAGAAAATAAAAAATGGTCGGACGGCACCCACCGGTTGTCTTACTGTGCCCCATAAATGGTCGAGAAAAAAAAAACGTCGGACAGGCCCATGTTGACGTCTCAGGCCTTCCCAGGGCCCCTCAGGCCTACCGAGGGCCCCCTCAGGCCAACTGAGGGCCTTCTGGCTGGCTGGGAGCACCTCGGGGCCCTCGGTCTACTTCTTGGAGGGCCCTCTTACAAATTTATGAAGGGGGCAAAATCATATCCCCCCCACACACACACTTCTTTAGTGGGGCAGCTGTCCCCCCCCCCCCCCCCCCCCCCCTTGCGCCGCCACCGCACGCAACGAAGTCGGTATAACTGGCAAAACAGGTCTGCCACAGTATCCTTAACCCGCGAGTTACTGGGGTGTATTTCATAACGCGACTTACTGGTGGGGGGGGGGGGGGGGGGGGGGCTATTTTTTGCCGCCCCCTCGGATATCCGGATCTACTGGACTGATTGTAAAAATTCAAACGGCATTCGGTAGCCCTGGTACATTTTTTAAAAAAACTCATATAACGAATGTCAAGCATCAACATACCAAAACAAACCCAAAACAGAAACGTTACATAAACACGAAACGAACCGACCGCTCACACGGCCTCACTCACTCCCAAACTTCACATCACTTCGAAGCGTACCTACATCTCTCATAAGAACATCATTTACACTAGAACAATCTCAAACTGCTAGCACATCGATCGCCTTTGCTGTGGCTCTCCACAGCGTACTAAACTCCTCTGCTTTGCCGTTCAAGCTATATACACACGATTGTACATTTTTGAACGACGCTAAGTGTACTAAAACAGACGGATATTAAGGTCACTTTCTTTTTTACTTTGCTTCCATATAAACCATTTGGCCAGCAACAAGAACAGGTTCAAGTCACAATCTCTGCCTGTCTCGGCTCCGAACATAATTTTACGAGGAGTCAGTTCCATTGTTCGGTATTCCCCGTTACACCTTTTAAAAGCTCTCCATATCTCATCCCAAAAAGCTTTGACTTTTGGGCAATGGACGAGCAGGTGTAGTGCTGTTTCTACAGCCTGTTTACAGAAAACGCACTGATCATTATCGATTATCTTAAATATTTTTAGCATCTTACGTGTTGGAAGGATTTTGTGCAATATGCGAAATTGCAACCACCTAAGCTCAATATTTTTTTGTACTTTCCGTTAAATGCTTAGTTATCTTTCTCCAGTCCGGAACAAACCCAATCTCTGCATTCCATTTACGTTCGCATGAACACTGATCGGTCAGTTTAGGTGCCACTAAGGTTTTATAAGCCCATTTCGTAGTGCTTTCCACAGACATTAACGTTTTCAAAGCCATAGTTGAGTCCAAACCAGGTTCGCCGCACCGTTGTAGTGGTCGCCATTCCAATGGTATCCCGCTCACTAAAGAGTCACATGTCATAATGTCTAAGTGACTCCATTTCTTCTTGATTTCCATGGCGGTGCACCACCTTTTTAACGATAAATTATACAAGTCTTTTACATACGCAGCATTGTGAGACTCCATTGCCCGCAATTGTCTGGCTGGTACTGATGATTCGAAATTTAAATTACGGTTCAGGAACAAGGGCTGTGCCAAGAACTCGTCTGTCTCGCCTGTCTCACCACCGTTCTGCTGTATTTGAGCCCATGCTGTTAATGCCTGATCCCAAAACTTAGGGAGGTGTCTGCTGCGTATCTGCATGTCTCCAATATTACAGTGAAATATGTTTAATCTTCTACCGACTTCGAATCTATCATTCACAAGTACCTTCCAACTGCACTGTGTTGGGTCCAACCAACGCTTAATCCACGATATTTTTAGCGCATTAGCAAACGATTCGACATCTGGCGCTCCAATGCCTCCTTCCAAGAACTGTCATTTTGCGATTCCTCTTTTTATTTTATCTTTCTTTCCCCATATAAACTTAAATAAAAGCGATTCCAGCCTTGCTATGTATGCTTTTTCGGGATTCTCGATCACAGCAAACAAATGAACAAACTTTGCAAGAAAAAGAGACTTCACAAGAATAACTCTGCCTAGCGGTGTTAAGCTTCTTTGGATCCATGGGGACACAGCCTTTTCTATTTCTTCAATTTTGTAACTGTAATTAATATCCCTTGTACGTTGAGCATCTGCAAACACTTTAACCCCAAGCAGATCAAGAGCCTCTCCTTCTTCTAGCCATTGCATGTTCAATTCCTGGCATATTGGAGGTGGTTGGTGACTTGCACTACCGATCCATGTACAAATAGTTTTGCCCATATTTAACTGCAGTCCCGTAACTGCGCCGAAGTCATCAAACATGGTAGCTGCATTCCGTAACGACCGTTCAGAACCATCTAAGATAAGAGTTAAGTCGTCTGCATAGGCTGATAGCTTTATCTCCGTCTCGGCAATTGTTATCCCTCTGATAATATCAGTTGACCGAATTCTCCTCAAAAGCGGCTCCAGCCCTGGTACATTTATCGAGGAAACATAATATTTTTGGCCGTGGGGTCACTGATGACGTCACAGGTCAGGTCAAGTACAAAATGTTTGACCGTGTCAAAATCGGTATGATTCGTGTGTCTGGCAATTATAAGTACCATTCTAACCTGTTTATGACCTTGGGTCAGGTCAAGGTCATCCGAGGTCACGAGGTCAAACTACATATTACGGTCATTAGGCGTTGTAACACATGTTTATGGGTTTGTTTTTCGTCTAGAACGCGAAAAATGACATTGGAACATTGTTTGTTCCATATAAATAGAAGTAAAAAACAGAAAAGGAAATGCATTTTTATGCATAGTAATGCTGTGTGTGGGAGGTGGTCGATTTTTGTCATTTAAAGGTCATAAGTCAGTCATTTTTGAAGATATGGTCTTCAAATTTGGTACACATATTCATCGAATACGTCCCAATAACATAAAATCCGTTTTTTTGATAATTCTGATTTAACAAATTTTGTAAAAACAAAATACTTGGATTTCTCCAAATTTGGAATAAAAAACTCAAAAATACGAAATTGCATTTTGATAGACCGGTCTATTGGCAGTAACTTCATTCATTTAAGACAATTGAATGTATCTCAAACATTGTATCTTTGACAGCGTTTTCCGGAAACCATTATTTTGCAACAAAAACCGAAAAACATGACGTCACTCTGACGTCATTTCCGGTTGACCTATTATAACCTCAACTTTTTCCTTTGACCCACATGTGTAGCATTGATGTGAGAGAAGGTACTGGAAGATTGGTGACGATACTCGTGTTGGTTTAGGAGTTATTGCAAAATAACGGGGGGGGGGGGCAAAAAATAGCCCCCCTCCAGTAAGTCGCGGGTTAAAGGGAATGTTTCACCTTTGTATTGGTTTTTAACTGAGATAGCCATTATATTTGGCCGTTATTGGAATGTCGAAAATACTAAGGTCATTTTCCCCAAAACGTAGTCGCTTTTAAGAAATTAAATTTATAGTTTGCAAAATGGGGTCTAGGCTAGTGCCGCCGCTGATTGGCTGACGCGACTTTTTCAGCCAATCCCACTTTGTCAGCCAATCAGCGGCGGTCTATAGCTCAATAATGACGTCATCATCCCAAACTTAAAAACTTAATGTGTATAAAGTTAAGTGACTTTCTGAGAGAGAAAAATATCACCATCGTTTTCAACAGCACTTACTTCATATTTTCGTCTACAACCAGCGTATATTTGACAACTTTCAGAAAGGTGAAACATTCCCTTTAAATCCTAACAACACCATTGTCTCCGGAATAACTTTCCCGAACGTAATTTAGACTCATTTCTGCCGAAAAAAAGTCCAGCAGTAGGTTTGTCCAGCGAGCTGATATACTATGTTCCCATGAAAAGGGATTCGAGTATGATTGTTAACAATATGACCGCAAACTTGCGTAATATCTCTCTTGAATCTGATATCTCCTGTTTGAAACTTCATCTCGTTGCCAAGTCAACATCCAGCCGCTCCTGTAGCTCAGAGGGAGGAGAGCTGAGCTGTAAATATCACCCGACCTGGCATGTTGGGTTCGAATCCCAAAGGCGATCACTGTCCGCTGGATCTGACCCTTACTGGGATGACATGCAGTCGGTGACGGCGACCGCGCTCGAGGTCGCGTTGATGTAAGTTGGCCGGTTAGACTGAGTTCAGACATGCTGGCTCATAAACCTTTCACCACTTAAAGGGAAATAATGACCTTTTGATTTTGTTAGCAACAATTTCTTAGGCTACCGCTATGGTTTTAAAATTATTTTATTTAAATTTAAGAATTAAATAAAATTATTCCCAAATTCGAAGTTGTAAGTTTGGGAAAAATACAAAACAAGTACCTTGTGTACTTCATGAAGGTCATTGACAAATTCGCCCTTCCCTACCATTGTTTACATCGATTGCGGCATTTTTGGAGGCTCTGTGACATTTCCGATCAAACTGAGCGCTGCTCGGACACACGCTAGTAGCACTTTCGTTCTCCATGGCAACCAGGCGTCAGCCAATCAAAAGCCAGAAAGGGAATACGTTCTGGCTTTTCATTGGCTCACGCCTGGTTGCCATGGAGAACGAAAGCGCTACTAGCAACAACTCGCCACAATGGTTAAGTGCGCCGAGAAGCATGACAATGCTTTGTAAACAAATCGCCGACGCTAAATAGGTCGCCGTCGATGTGCATCGATGAGCTTCCGATTTAATTGCCAGTTTTGTGTTATTGTTTGTTAGTTTTTTGGGGAAAAATTATTATTTTTCATGATAATATAAAGCATAGTGTTATATACAGCCACAGACAAATTATACAATACTCCTAATGTTGAAAACAAATTAATTTATTTTCAAAAATTGAGGGTCGCAACCACTAACTATGCCGCCGTTGATGTGCATCGATGAGCTTCCGATTTTATTGCCACTTTTTCCAATCGCTGTTAGTTTTAGAAGATCGCCGGGCATTTAATCACAACAAGCAGAACGCACAATATATTTTCCACTCCATTGCGTAAAAAAACAATACGGGAAAAGCCCGCAGTTTGATGAGGACCAAAAGTACTTGCAAGTACCGGTCGTTAAAAGTGTGGAACGCTTATCAACTTTAACTTGAAATATCTTTCGGTAGGAAAGTTTTCATGCAAAATGTGATGAATTTACAATATATTTTGGTCTCGTCTGACGATTTCAAGTGCTAACTCCATTTTTGTGGAAAAAGGTCATTATTTCCCTTTAACATGCACAGTGGAGAGGGGTATGCCACTAACACGCAATGGAGGGGGGGGGGGCACTTTAGTGCCCCC
>JAXIVJ010011123.1:40000-44645 GCA_036785665.1 Chirona hameri
ATACGATCTCGAATATAAGTCTCGCATGAAAACTTTAACGCATCACAGATAGGTACAAGAGCTCTCTCCAAATACGTTGAGCACGCTTCCTCCCCTTTCTGCCTGTGGCCTAGCCTGGACTGACGTTGATTCCTCTCCCTCAGACTGCACGAACGTCTATCCTAGCTTGCACTGACGTTGATTCCTCTCCATCAGACTGCGCGAACGTCTATCCTAGCCTGCACTGACGTTGATTCCTCTCCCTCAGACTGCACGAACGTCTATCCTAGCCTGATCTGACGTTGATTCCTCTCCCTCAGACTGCCCAAACGTCTATCCTAGCCTGATCTGACGTTGATTCCTCTCCCTCAGACTGCACGAACGTCTATCCTAGCCTGGTCTGACGTTGATTCCTCTCCCTCAGACTGCACGAACGTCTATCCTAGCCTGGTCTGACGTTGATTCCTCTCCCTCAGACTGCACGAACGTCTATCCTAGCCTGCACTGACGTTGATTCCTCTACCTCAGACTGCGCGAACGTCTATGCCCACCAAGACCACCACCACAACCACCACAAGCAGCTCGGCCGCGCGGAAGAGCTCCCAGGCTGAGGCGTACCAGATGACTGATAAGAAGACCCTGTCGGAGCCGGAGAAGAACGGTTCCGAGGGCGCTGCCCCGGGCAATGATAACGCCACAGCAAGCGGACTGGAGCCGGACCCGCACAACGTCGCGTGCTGACTATCAGTAGGGGGCGCTGGTAGGTGACGCAGTGGTTTAGAGGGGAATCCAGCAGTTGAAACGTGACGCGAGTGACGCTTGCACAGGATGCAGTTCAGTCTCCGAAGACAATGGTGTCAGTTCATAGTGATGATACGATCTGAGATGATCAGGCATTCACAATGTATGGATGGAAGATTAGTGTTTTATGTCCATTGACAAGAGAGCGTGCCTGTGTGATTGTGTGCTGACGCCCGAATTTGTTTCGTCTTCCCAAGGCCGTTACTGATATTTTACCACACAATGTTTTATCAGGTATATATCGTATACGTAGTGTATTTGTAGAGAATGGATGATGTAACACATACAGAATCAACACGAAAATCTCTCAACAATCTATGGTCCATGTTTTATGTCAGACAAGCCATTCATATGGTGTATGCTCATTGCATCTTCCTCGTTGTTATCTTTGTCTCCGGAACTTGTATGTTCTGTATCGCAATGGAGTTGGAGGGACGTATTAGTTTACAACGGGCACATGATGCGGGTCCAATTAATGAGATTGTCGCTCACTCTGAAGCATGCAGGAAAAGTGTTTTATAATTGAATCGCTTGCTTTGAGCTTCATTTTTGAAGTTTAAAGGTTGTGAAATACCTTCGTGGCATTGTATCATAATGTTGTGATTCAGTAAATAGATTGGAGTTAGACGGTCAAGTTGCCTAAATGCTTCGGTCACGCAAATGCCGAAGCGTTTTGTCCTGTGTATTTTTACTTAATGATAATTTAGAAGAATGCTGGACAATGGTGCGAGTAATTTGCCTGCCTAAGATGATATAAATTCAGGTGTTGATACGTATGTACACGTGTGCGATATATATGTTGTCTTTCACAGTGTTACAGAGCGCTGTAGTGCTGTTTAGAGCATTGTTGTACTTGGCCTGACCGTCTGTTATGCCTTTGCCAGCTGTATACGGTGCATAACACGCTGCCTGGAAACCGATGGCAGTTTGTATTACTCTGCTTCACTGCCTGAAGGAGCATGCTCGGCTATAATAAATGCATCTTTATCCTATTCTTTTATTTTCCAGAAATTCAGATAAAACCATTTGTAGTACACTCGTGAACGTATTTTTGTTTTCGTGACAGAATAAATTAGCCACTTCTAGCCATATTTTTTTTTACATTTGCATATCACAGAACATTAACCCTCGCCCTACGGGGGGGGGGGGGGGGGCCTGACAGGCCCCCCCTGAGGTTTTTCTTGAATAACTTTTTACACATAACTTTTTACACATCTTGCTGAAATTTTCGGTAGCTGAGTTTACAACAATTATACGTAAGCTGCACAAATTTATTTGAAATTAGTCAGGTAGTTTGAGAAATAATCATGTCTTGATGACGTCACGTTGGTGGAAAAACGATCAATATTTGAAAAATGGTAGAGTTTTAAAGGAAATTGCAGACTTAATTTACCACAGATACAAAATGGCATTCTCTTTAAAATGGTGATCTCGGATTTTAAAATTTTGGGTTTTCAACCCCTAAAATAAGAAAACGAATTTGGGAAAAATCCCACAAAATCAAAATTTTCAAGAAAAAACGGGATATATGTGAGAGAACTAGGTAGGGACAATACCCATACCAAATTTCAAAGCAATATCTTCAGTTTGACAGTGATGGCTCCCTAAGTGTAAGAAACTGATGACGTCATTTTTGTTTAATAACTTTTTTTGACTTTTTTTGACAAAATACGAACAAATAATTACCTTTTCTGTATTTCTGATCCAAAACTGGTCTAGGAACATGCTTTTTTATTTACATTTATTAATTTCTAATTTTGAGGTTTTCTGAAGAGCAAAATCGCTGTTTTGGACGTGGTAAATCCGAGGTCATTCACTTGACCTGGAAGGTCACCCGTTGACCTGAAACCTAAAAATCGCATACTGTTAGATTCCTCTCATGACAGGCAACATGCTGGTTCTTACCGCATTGCTCTAAAGTTGCTTGGTTTGGAAGTTAACAGGGGGGGGGGGGGGGGGGGCTTTCAGCCCCCCCCGTAGGGCGAAGGTGGAAAAAGCTCCCGTAGGGGAGGGTTAAAACAAAGACTTTTGATTTAGTGTTGTATGTGTACATATTATGGAATACATCATCGTTCTGACCTGCAGTCCTGTGCACGCAAAAATACTTACTGTTCTGTTTAAAAACAAAAACAAAAACTATTCTGTTTGCTCAAATCGGCCAATTGTGTATGTGCTCTGTTTCAGAAGATAACTGCAGTGCTTACGGAGTACATTTATTTTTTCCAGAACAAAATAACTACATAGGATACTAATGGTGGTTAAAATGTTTTACGGTGTGCTTGTAATCACCATGTTTGACAGGTCCCTTTTTATCCTCCCGACAACTGGTCCTGGATCCTCTGTCACGCCCACGTTAACCCGGGTTGGTCGCTTGCCACCGGGCATGTGTGATCCCCGAGACGCCCCCCCCCCCCTCCCGGGAGTGGTGTCCGCCTTCATGGCTTGGGCCCTCGCAGCTTCGCCCTGCGGGGAAGGACCCTGTAAGTCCATGGACGGTCGCCTGGTCGACGATCCATTTTGACCCACTTTATCCTCCATTTTGATCCACTTTATCTCTTCTCCTTCATCCCATGGCTGCGCAATTGGCCGAACGGGCCGAAGCGGCCTTATCCTAACCAAACCAAAAATCCACATTTGAAGGCTGAAACTCGTGTAATACGTATATTATTCATCGTCCTGGAGGATTACATTTGCAAAACTAGATCGTCATGTGTATGTGAATGGACGGCATTTTAGAATATCATGTTGAACAATGAACACGGTTCGTCAGATTTGTTGTTACGTTGTGCAGGGAAATTCCCGAATAAATTGTTTCGATCTTTGAATTTGATTTGCAGCAATATCCCGGATCACAAAATGCTTAATGACAATAACACAATCGACAATCGATAATGTATGATAGCGGCAGTGGTGGAACTTTATGAAATCGGTTGGGGGGGGGGGGGGGGGGGGGAGGGGGGCAGCAACAGCCGAATGCTCAAATTGAAACTAAATGTCCAATACTATATATATATATATATATATATATATATATATATATATATATATATATATATATAGATATATATATATATATATATATATATATATATATATATATATATATATATATATATATATATATATATATATATATATATATATATATATATATATATATATATATATATATATATATATATATATATATATATATATATATATATATATATATATATATATATATATATATATATATATATATATATATATATATATATATATATATATATATATATATATATATATATATATATATATATATATATATATATATATATATATATATATATATATATATATATATATATATATATATATATATATATATATATATATATATATATATATATATAGACAGACAGACAGACAGACAGACAGACAGACAGACAGACAGACAGACAGACAGACAGACAGACAGACAGACAGACAGACAGACAGACAGACAGACAGACAGACAGACAGACAGACAGACAGACAGACAGACAGACAGACAGACAGACAGACAGACAGACAGACAGACAGACAGACAGACAGACAGACAGACAGACAGACAGACAGACAGACAGACAGACAGACAGACAGACAGACAGACAGACAGACAGACAGACAGACAGACAGACAGACAGACAGACAGACAGACAGACAGACAGACAGACAGACAGACAGACAGACAGACAGACAGACAGACAGACAGACAGACAGACAGACAGACAGACAGACAGACAGACAGACAGACAGACAGACAGACAGACAGACAGACAGACAGACAGACAGACAGACAGACAGACAGACAGACAGACAGACAGACAGACAGACAGACAGA